>JAQZBX010108831.1:0-10518 GCA_029593785.1 Cabassous unicinctus
ACAAATTTAATGTTCAATTCAAGAATAATTTATCACACTCCTGCCTGCGTTAAATTTTAGGGTTCATATTTTCTTCTCATTTTTTTCTTAATTTTCATGCTTCTATGAAATAAACATTTAAAATATTTTTCCGTTGTGACAGTCTTCTGATTTGGTAATTATATTTTTAAATAATAACTACTCAGTAAGATAGACATTTAAAATTTTAAAGATCAACCCACCCCACAAAATCCCTGAAACAAGGTTCCACAAAGAGCATGCTGCATTTAAAATCTAATGCACAGGTGTGAATGTGACTCAAAAGATTAAGTGCCTGTTTCCCATGTACCAGGTCCTGGGTTGGTTCTCTTGTACCTCCTAAAACACAAAACAAACAAAACAATGAAAAAACCAACTCTCATTGGGGAATGGATGTAGCTCAGTGGTTGAGCACCTGCTTCCCAAGTATGAGGTTCTGGATTCAATCACCAGTACCTCCTTAAAAAAATATCTAATGCACATCTAAACTTGGTTTTACGTTTTCATCCAAACTTTCCTAGAAGGGTTTTAAATGAATAGTTAAGCAATTCAATGGTATGAAGATATGGCATTAATGAACTAATTAGACAACATCCATGTGACCAAAATATTTCTTGGTTGCTAGTACATGCATGAATGACTGTCTAGCTTAAAAAATTCACTACTTCAGAACTTAAAACTTACTGGAAACTAAAAGAGAATAAAAATTAAAGTATCCAACTAGAAGAGATGGATGAAGATTTAAAAACAAGAATAAGAAAAAATGGTATATAAAATTATTCCTGAATTTTTTCCTGGACATATTTAAAGCAGCAATTTCCATGTGCTTTCCTTTTTTCTTTTTTTAAATATATTTTTTTAATTTTATTAAGGATACTTAGATTACATAAATGTTACGCAAAAAAATAGGGATCCCCATATGCCCCACTCCCCACACCTCCCATACCCTCCAACATAAACAACATCCTTCATTAGTATGGCACATTCATTGAAATTGATAAATGCATCCTGGGGCATTGCCACTGAGCATGGACCATAGTTCACATGGCATTTTACGATCTCTCCCATCCAATTCTGCAGGTATTGGGAAGATATATAATGGCCTATATCTGTCATTGCAATGTCATTAAGGATGATTCTCAAGTCGAAAAAAGCCCCTGTATTACACCTCTTTTTCCTTCTCCCTGTCACCAGAACCTCCAATGTCCACTGTCTCCACATCGACGTTGTAATTTCTTCCATTGTTAGAATCACAATAAGTCTATAGTAGAATACCAGTAAGTCCACTCTATTCCATGGTTTATTCCCCAATCATGAAGATTCTGGGATGGTAATGTCCACTCTACCTCTAATTGAGAAGTGGATTTGATCCCATAAAGCTTATGGATGGGACTCTCTTGCTTACAGTTGTAAGCTCTTTCATTTCCTGGGTATGGTGGTTGTCAATCCTCACCTCCTTGATAGTTGTCCTGGGTGAGTCCAATGAACTGGAGAGTAGGTGTTGCAACTCTGCTGTGGCCCTGAGCCCAGCACATGGAGAGACCAAAGATTCAAGTCTCTTGGACTTATACCTATCAACTCCAGCACCAAGTATAGGTTCAAATAGAAGGGACAGATAAGCCATGTGTAGGGAAGATAGAACTGAGTCCAAATCTGTCACTCTCAGGAGCACAATCTCCAAAGTAGGGCCCATTGGCAAGGCACCAAACTCCGGAGCTACCTGCCCTGTCCATATGACCTGGGTGTCTCAGGAGTATTCAGGAGCCCCACTCTTTGGGAAAGTATGCACTTTGGGAGTCTATGAGATCCTGCTGAGATGTGCATAAAAGTTATCTCTTGGGTGACCTCCCAACTAACTTTGAAGTCCATGTGCTTTCAATAACGGATTCCCAACTCCTTTGTGGCTGGATTGGTTTCAGTCCTATGAATGAGACTAGCTATTGGCAAATATATTACTCAGAGGTGTTCTAAGAATGGTATGGTGAAAGATACTCATCATTTAGAAGATATCAATCTTTGTCTTTCTGAGAACTGTCATTTTATTAAATATGATTGAGGCTGAGCCACAGATAAGGTAGGCTCTTTACAATGCACACATTCTTATTAAATTCAAGCACATTTCTTAGTGCTCAATTGAGAACAAACAAAAGGGTACTAGCTGTTTTCTGCTTGCAGGCACTACCCCAGAGCTTAACAGGTATATACAGTTTATAATTCATTCACTTGATATAAGATGAGAGATCCCAGTCATAACTTCAGAGCATTCTGGAAAACAACATTTGCTGGTTTGAAAATACAAATACTTTCCAGCATACAGTGAAGTATAAAAAGAGAATGATAAACACACTGCAGACTGAAACATTATTTATTGCAAATTGGGCATTCAGTTGGTATGACTTCATTACTCAGACTGTAACTCTTGAGTATTTAGTGTTACAGGTCTTTATTTATCATATACTGAAAGGAAACAGGAGGATCTAAAATGCCAAATACATTTCTATTGCCATAAAAGTAATGGTAATTTTTGGTTGAAAGAGCATGCTGAAATGGACTGGCCAGCATGTTTTATTTAACACTTAAAAAAAATAAAAACCCAGGCCCATATAAAACTAGATTTTTGTGGGTTTTTTTGTTTTATTTTTTAATATTTTAAAAATATGTCTTACACTATTGTCACTTTATAACTCTTTGACAGTATGTGTTGCTGCCCATTAGTAAAATTCTTGACATCCCCCAGAAAGAAGTCAGGACAACAGAAGATGGAACAATTCTTATCACACAATGTTTAAGCTCCATTAAGGCATCAGTTTGGAAGAATTTCAAAGGCTTTAGAATTGAATAGTAAAGGCTATGATAGCCACCCTTAGCCAGGTATGCTCTGACCAGTCCAACTGCTATAACAAGCCACCTGGCCATCATCACCACATTGTGGATGACCCGGCATACCATGGTTAGAGGCCCTGGACCCTTCATTTGTGTGCCCCAGCCCAGCCACTGCCACCTCATTTTGTTTCATCAATGCAGTCATACCCATTATTGCCATGTCAAGGGTCCACAGCATTCTACATCTGTGCAAGCACCATGGACCCAGAAGTTTCAATTTTTGAATAATAAGGGTCATAGTTACAGAAATTAATCTTGAGAGCTTGACATACTGGTCTGTTTTTTATTATACAATATCTAAGTACTGGAAAAAGTCTTGTCCTCTATTTGAGAACATAGCAGGACTCCCCAGGATAGGAGTTTAGTATTTTCCTGTTCATTGTGAGAGCATTCACCCACTGAGATAGCACATGAAAAGTTGAATGCTTTCATATTCCATAGAGGCATGCACTAGGGCTGCACTTTCCCACATATCTCCCCATTCCCAATGTGCTGCACTAATAATCTTTTCTTGCTATATTTGCTAAAAGAACATTTCCAGAATGTAGTTTTAAGCACAGACTTACAAGTCTCCAGAGTTCACCTGTAATTTCCTCCAGCCCTTCCTCCAGTTGATGGATAGTCCAACCCACCCCACACACATTACTTACCCTCACATTCCATCTGACCCCACTCGTATCCCTGCACCACAATCAAACCCATCCACTGCCAAGATACCCCCTTCCACCTTATCATGGGTTTTGTCCATATTGATCATCTACTCCCTTTTTGTCTCTTGAAAATCTATCTTCCAAACTCGATTTCTGTGAGTCAACTCAATATGCTTAAGTCATATCAGAGATCATGCAATATTTGTCCTTTAGTGACTAGCTTACTTCACTCAACATAAGGTCTTCAAGCTTCATCTAAGTTGTTGCATGTGTCAATACTTCATTCCTTCTTACAGATGAGAAACATACCATTGTATATATATATACAAAATTTTGCTTATCCATTCACCTGTTGATGGACACTTGAGCGGCTTCAAAGTGTTGGCAATATCGAATAATGCCATTATGAACATTGGTGTGCATACATCTGTTCCAGTCTCTGCTTTTAATTCTTCTGAGTATATACCCAGTATTGGGATTGCTGGATCATATGGCAATTCTATAGTTAATTCTAAAGGAACTGACAAAGTGTCTTTCAAAATGGCTTCACAATTCTACATTCCCTCCAGCAGTGGATGAAGGTACCCATTCCTCCACATGCTTCCCAATACTTGTAGACCTCTTTTTTTAATATCTACCAATATTATTGGGGTAAGATGATATCTCATTGTAGTTTTGATTTGCATTTCCCTGACAGCTAGTGATGCTGAACATCTTTACATATACTTTATATACATTTGCTTTTCTTTTTGGAAACATGTCTTTACAAATCACATGCCCATTTTTTAAATGGGTTGTTGTTATTTTTATTTTTGAGATGGAGGATACTTTATATATTCTGTATATTAGGCCCTTATTGGATAAGTGGAACCCACATATTTTCTCCCATTGAGTAGGCTGCCTCTTCACTTTCCTGAAAAAACGACTTTGAAGCATAAACATTTTTAATTTTGAGTAGGTCCCAATTATCCATTTTTTTCTTTTATTGTTCACACTTTGGGTAGAGTTTGCAAAATCATTTCCTACTATAAGATTTTGAACATGTTTCCCAATGTTTTCTTCAAAGAACATTATGATCTTGGCTCATATTTACATCTTTGTTCCATATTGAGTTAATTTTTCTATAGTGTATGTGATGGTGATCCTCTCTCATTCCTTTGGACATGGATATACTGTTCACCCAGCACCATTTGTTGAAGAAGCCCTTCCTTCCCAGTTGAGTGGCCTTGGTGGTCTAGTCAAATATCACTTGACCTTATACATACTGATCTATATCAGAATTCTCATTTCCATTACATTGGTCAGTATCTAACCTTGTGCAAATACCATGCTCTTTTGACCACTGAAGGATAGTTTTATGCTTTAAATTCATAAAGCATGATTTCTTGAAATTGTTTTTCTTTTTCAATATGTTTCTGGCTATTCAGGGCCACTTTCTTTTCCAAATAAATTTCATAATTGACATTTCCAATTGAGTACGCAATGCTGTTGTAATTTTTACTGGCATTGCACTAAATTTTTATATCAATTTTGATAAGACAGACATCTTAATGCTCTTCAGTCTTCTAATCCATGAACATGTAATATTCTTCCACTTATTTGTGTCTTCTTTACTTTCCTTTAACAATTTTGTGTAGTTTTCTGTATACAAGTCTTTTACATCTTTAATTGTTTTCCTAGGTATTTTATTGTTTTAATTGCTATTGTAAATGGACTTTTTTTTCTTGATTTCCTCCTCAGATTGCTCATTATTAAGATAGACAGATGCTACTGTGTTGTATTACATTGACTGATTTTCTTAGGTTGAAGAAACCCTCATGTTCATGAGGATGAAACCCTCATGTTCATGAGATATAAATCATTTGATGTGTTGTTGAATACATTGGACAAGGGTTTTTGAGGATTTTTGCATCTAAGTTCATTAGAGTGATTGCTGTATAGTTTACTTTCCTTGTAGTGTCTTTACGTGACTTTGGTATTAGGATGGAGATAACATCAAAGAATGAGTTAGGTAATATTCTCTCCATGTATTAGTCAGCCAAAGAGGTGCCAGAAATTTGTTAGTTCTTATACAGGGTAAAAGTTTACTGGTATAAACTTTTATTGTTTGGGGGTAAAAGTTTACTGGTATAAAGCCCTAAGTAGTCCAACTCAAGGTTGCTTTTCTCACGAAAGTCAGTTTCCATATGAAACAAGATGATTGCTGATGTCTGTGAGGGTTCAGCCTTCCTTTCAGCTACAGGCTGGCATAGGGTTTGTTTCTTTCTGGACTTCCTCAGCTCAGCTGCTCTGTTCTCTTCAGCTTCAAACTATCAGGCAAATGGTTCATCTCTCTTCACATGGGCATAGGATGAAAGTTCTATCCTCTGCTCCATCTATGGAGTTCTCTTTATTCTGGTGACTTATTCTGTATGTATTCTTGAGGGAGTGTACATTTATAGAGCCCACCAAAGGGATGGGAACTTAATGTGTGTTACAACCTACTGACGTGGTCAAATCAAAGCCCTAATCTTAAAATAATTTAATCAAAGGCATCATACCTGAATCTAATACAATCAAAGGTATCACACCCAGAAAAACAGACTAGTTTACAAACATAATCTCTCTTTTTGGAATTCATAAATATTCTCAAACTGCCACACTCTACGCTCTGAATTGCTAAAAGATGTTGCAATATTCAAAACACCTTAAATTCTTTCAGTTATCAATGCTAAGTACAAAATCACATCACAATCAGTTTATAGAGATACCATTTGTCTTAGAGCAAAGTTCCCTCTGGCTGTAGACAATTTATATCCTTCCAATATCAAAGTGACAGAAATAGGATAAACATTTGCATTATCATAGAATTTGGTTGAGAAACATGAGAAACTCATCCCTAAAAGTTCTGAAAACCTGCAGGGCATACTCCATTAGATTTCAAAGTCTGAGAGTCATTCTCAAGATGATGGTTTCTTCTACTCCTTGGGGCCTCATGGGGACCCACACTTTCCATAGGCTTGCCCAATGGTCACTTTCTTGGTTCCACCCTCATAAAGCATTTGGTTAGTGACTGAGCTCCAGACCTCACCCTCCAAGAATTTTTTGGGTAATGGCTAGACTTTACCCCATCTCTGACGTAGAGTCTCAATCCTCTCAGTACAGTGAAGAGGTGGCAACACTCTCCCTAATCAATGGCATACAGGCCCAACCCTCTCAGAACAGTGAGTTGGCAATCTGGTCTTCTGGTCTTCTCTAGTCTATGGGGAAGAGGCCCATCCCTCTCAGCAAAGGGGTCTCAACCTCACCCTCCCAACCCTATGGGGAAAAGGCTACCCCTCTCAGAGCACTGAAGTGTTGAACTCACTCCCCCCACATTTCACCAAGGTTGGCAAAGCTCTCCCTGAACAATGGGCTGGAGTATCTACCCTCTTTAAATGCCTGGGCAAATTCACACTCTCTGGACTCATGGTTGGGGTCCCTCTCTTGGCCCAAGGAAGTGTATTAATTCCAGACCTCAGCTTCCATGGTTTTTCTCTTAAAGTTCTTTTCCCTTCCTTCTTTCCCTCTCTGTCTATTTTAGCCCAGGGTGACTGTGGTTTTGTTCATACAGTTATCATAAAGAGCTTGTTAATTTACCATGCAGGAAGCAGGGATCCAAACGATCAGACAGTAAGACTTTCCACAAGTCTTTCCTAGATAACTGCATTTTCAATTCTGACTTACAAGTTCCAAGTTTAAATTCCTCAAATGGGGCTCTAATATCTGGGTCCTGATTTCCAGAGACATGGAATTTCTGTTATCAGTTTCTGGTTTCTTTGTGCCAAAAATTCATTTATCAACTTATTCTCTTTCCTCTAACATTTTTCTATAACTTGCAAGGAGAAGGTAGCCTACATTTTCCACATTTACTTTTGAAATCTTGGCTCAATGACCAAACTTGCAATTTTAAAATTCTGCTTTCCATATAAAATCAAGAGTCAATCTTGCTAAGTTCTCTGCAACTTTAAAACATGGAACACCTTTCCTCTAGTTTCCAATATAGTTTCATCAGGTCCTTCTAAGGCCGTTTCAAAAATAACTTTAAGTTACATATTCCTAAAAATTGTCTCTTCAAAATAGTCTTGGTCTTTTCCATTAAGAATCTGAAAATTTTTCAAAAATACCACTTACCCATTTAAAAAAAAACATTCCAGCATTTTTGGTAATTGCATTAGTCTATACCAAAGTCTCCTGGTGCCAAGTTCTGTATTAGTAAGCCAAAGAAATGTGGATGCAAAGTGCCAGAAATCTGTTGGTTTTTATAAAGGGTATTTATTTGGTGGAAAAGCTTACAGTTACAAGTCCCTACAGAGTCTAACTCAAGGTTGCTTTTCTCATCAAAGTCAGTTGCCCTGTGTTGAAGCAAGATGGTTGGCTATCTCTGGGCAGATTCAACCTTAATCTCTCTTTCTCTTGTTCTGTGAGCTAGCATGTCATCCATCCTTGAGAATGTGCCATGTACACTTGAGAAGAATATATATCCTGCTGTATTTCAGTGTAATGTTCTGTATATGTCCATTTGGTCTAGATCCTCTATTGTATTATTCAAGGTTTCTATTTCCTTATTAACCCTGCTTTTGAGATGTTCTTTCTAATGGAGATAATGGTGTATTAAAGTCCCCCACTATAATTATATAGACATCTTTTTCTCCCCTTAGATTTTCCATTGTTTCCCACATGTATTTTAGGGCCCAATGGTTAGGTGCATACATATTTATCATTGCTCTTCTTTATTGTTAGATTACCCCTTTTATTAATATATAGTTTAGTTCTTTCTCCCTTACAATAACTTTGCATTTAATGTCTATTTTGTCTGATATTGATATAGCTCCTCCCACCCTTTTTGCTCATTCTTTGCAAACAAAATAATTTTCCAATCTTTCAATTGCAAACTCCATGTGTCCTGGGTCTAAGGTGCATTTTTGTAGACAGCATATCAATAGGTCATATTTTTTATCCATTCTTCCAATCTGTATCTTTTGATTGGAGAATTTAACCCATTAAAATTCAATGATATTTCTCTCAAGGCAATACTTACATTAGCCATTTTTCTTTAGGTTTGTACATAACATATGTTGTTTTTATTTATCATTTTATCTTTTTAGTTATTATTACTAATAATCTTCCTTTCCACACTCTCTTTCAACCTCTTTCCTGTTTGTTTTCCCTTTTCATATTGCAGCACTCACATAGTATTTCTTGAAGTACAGGTCTCTTGTTGACAAATTCTCTCAATTTCTGTTAATCTGTGAATATTTTGAACTCTCCTTCAGTTTTGAATGCCAGCTTTTTTGAATACAGTGTGCATGGCTGGCAGGCTTTTTTCTTTTCTTTTAGTACCTTACCTATCTCGTATCACTACCTTCTTGCCTCCATGGTTTCAAATCAGAAATTAGTGCTCAATCTTATTGAGCTTCCTTATATGTGATGGATATCTTTTCTCTTGCTGCATTAAGAATCTGATATTTATATTCAGTGTTTGACAATGTGATAAGTTTGTAAGTTTGTGTCTTGTGGTAAGCTTGTCAGGGTTTATACTGTTTGGAGTTTGCTGCTGTTCCTGGACATGTATATCCATGTACTCAAAAACTTGGGAAATTTTCAGCCAGGATTTCATCCAACATTCCTTCTGCCTTCTTTCCCTTTCCCTTCTCTTCTTCCTCTTGGATGCTTATAATGTTGTAATTAAATTCCCTGTGTCCCTGATGAAATTTTTCTATCTTTTGATCTATCTTTTCAACTATCTGTGCAATTTCAGATGTTTTATCTTTGACATCACTTATTCTTTCCCCTACCTGTTCAAATCTGTGGTTATGTGTTTCCAGTTTATTTTTAATTTCTTGCATTTTGCATTTCATCACCATCAGATGTTAATTTTTAGGTATGATTTCAATTTCTTCTCTATGTTCCCCAGTGTCTTCATTTTACACAATTATTTATTTATTAAGCAGGTTTATTAAGATATATTCACATACCATATGATCTATCTAAAGTGTATAATCAAAGGCTTTTAGTATAATGACAATATTGTGCATTCATGATATAATTTGTACAGCCTTGAGTATTTCTTCCACAATCTGCATATCCTCCTGCCTTTTAGTTTGTTTGTTAGACTGGGTCATGTCTTCCTGTTTCTTATTCACTTGTAATATTCTGGTGGTGTCTAAGCATCAGTTTTTCTTGATGGGCTTATTCAGATGGTGAGCTTCTCTTTTTACTTCCTCCAAAAAATATTAAGACCATGGAAAAGGAAAGAAAGAAGAAGAGTAAAAGTATAATTTAAAGTTGAAAATGGAACCATGAAAGAAACAATCCTGAAGAGAAGGGATCCAGAGAGTGATCCAGCATGTTGTCAGGCACCAAGCCAGTACCTCTTGACAAGGAACTTATAGACAAAATTGTTTTTCTTAGGTTTTCTGATTTGTTATTTTATATTTTTTATTTCTTTTATTTTTATTCTTTATTTTATTATCTAAATCTAGGTACCTTTCCTGTGGAGGTCAGGCTGCAGGATGATTATTTGGTGAGCACTGGCTGCCTGAGATAATTACTAATGGCCAGAGAGAGAAGCCTGATCTTCCTTTTTTTTTTTCATTTTTCTTTGCTTCCTTTTTTTCTTTTTACTCTTTTCTCTTTTTTCTCCTTAGTTTCTTTCTCTGTTTTCTTTCTCTCTTTGCTCCCTTTTTCACTGTTTTTATTTCATTCCACCTTCTCTTGTTTGGTCTTCATTTTCTTTTTTCTGTTCTCATATTTCTGGTCTTTTATTTTATTAAAATTTTTATTGTTTCATTTTTTATTCCACCTTTTTAGTCATATACCTTTTTATTTTTATGATATTTCACTTATTACTTATTTTTCCTACTTCTTTTATGACTGCTTTTCTATATTTTATTATTATTATTTTTCTCTTCTTTCTTTCTAGTTCTTATTTTTTTGGGTATACAAA
>JAQZBX010108832.1:0-10519 GCA_029593785.1 Cabassous unicinctus
GGTGCTCAACCACTTGAGCTACATCTGCTCCCCAATACTTTTTTTTTTTTAATTTATTTATTTACTTTATCCATTTTAAAAACCCCCTTCCCCGTTTTTGCTGTTTTGTGTCCATTTGCTGGGCAATTCTCTGTGTCTGTTTCCTGCCATCTCTTCTCATCCTCCTCCTCCAGTCTTCACCAGGATTCGATCCTGGAGACTTCCGATGTAGGAGAGAGGTGTTCTGCCACCAGCGCCACCACAGTTCCTGGTCTTTCGGAGCATCTCATCTTGTCTCTCCCCTGCGTCTCTCTCCTGTGTCTCTCTCCTGTTACGTCATCATCTTGCTGCCTGGCTCCCGGGGCCTGGCAGCTCACCGGCACACAGAGCCTGGCAGCCCATGCGCCTTCTGTATATGTGTTTTGTTTTTTTTTTTATTTTACCGGGAGTTCCCGGGGATCGAACCCAGGTCCCTCCATATGGCAGACGGACGCCCAACCATTTGAGCCACATCCGCCCCCCCAATACTTTTTTGATGTGACATATAAACAGTGTAAAATAATTGTGTAGAAAGGAGAAATAATCGTTTTCTTCCCCATTTTCCTTTACAATTTTAGTTTCTTCTCCTGGCAGGCTTTGTTCTTGTCTCTATGACGCAGCTGTGAGCCAGGTGTGGCTCTAGACAAGGAGGGATAAACAGTGGAGGCATGGATGGGAAATGGGGTCAGTGACCCCAGCATTCATTAGTTGTGCAGACAGGAGCCAGGTTCCCAGCTGTACCCCCCACCCCCGCCTCACTTTCCTCGGTTCTACGCATTAGAAAGATTGCTTCCAACTTCCGGATCCCATGATATGTAAGAGTGTGTGGTCGGATTTATTCTTGCAGATGCAAATGTTTAAAAATTGCCTGAATGTTTAGGAAAGTGTTCCAAAGCCTGCAGAATGCTCCTCCATTCTCACCCCCATTTTTCCCCCTGAGGCCTTGGGGCGGGGGGCAGGAAGCAGTGTTTTGCTTAAGGGATCCAGCGAGGGGAGCTTGGCCATAGCTCAGCCAGAGCTGGCCAGTTCCAAGCCCGGTGACCCTGGGCAAGTGACTTTACCATAGTTTCCTCGAAAAAGGGGACGCTGGTAGAACTTACCAAACAAGGCTTTTCTGTGAGGATTAAATGCAAACAGGTAATGCAGAGGAAACACATGGTACCAGGTCGGCACCAGATATCTGGCAGCTGTTTACATGGTTATAATGCTGTCCATTTTTGTAGCCAGAAAACCAAGACCCAGCTGGTTAACTACCCTCTTTCCCCTGGGCCAGAGAGTCTAACACAATTGCTAAGGATTAATTCTCTAGGTGGAACACATACTTAGTTGCTTTGGAGGCCGGGAAAGGAATTATCGACTGGCGGCACCTTCTCTGAGTATTACATGTTCCAACAGGAGCTTCCCTGTGTAATATGAAAATCTTTAAGTTGGTGGAAATTGATCAACTCAGTTTTCATAAATTCCATTGACTGAGCTCCTCTGAGGTGACAGTGCTGGGTTAGGGCTCTGTCGGGGATGGAGCCTTGGTCCAGAGGGAAGGATAAGACATAAACGGGGCAGGGTGAGGTGGGAGCCAGGCTGAGGAGTGGGGCCTGGGCTTCAGCTGCCTGGTGGGGGCTGGGCGTTCAAGTCAGGATGCCCCGTGGCCAGAGGGGGAGGGGAGTGGGATGGATGAGGTCATAGACCCCTGAGCTGAGGAGTGATGGGCTCTGCCATACGTTGGGACAGGGTATTTGTCCTGAGTGTAAACTTTGGGCGAGGGAGGGGCAAGAATGGAAGTGGGGAGACTGGCTGGGAGGCCTTGTAGGAACCTACAGAAATTTGAGAATGTGTCAGGCCTGGGTTGGGGCCCGGAGGAGGACTGGGATTCTGGCTGTGTCCTAAGGGTAGAGGCCTCAGGATGTGCTGACCAGAGACAGGAGTCAAGGATGGTTCCAGGGTTTCCGGCCTGAGCACCTGGGAAGACTAAGCTGCCACTAGGAACTGGGGGACAGTTGGGTTTGAGATGCCATGAGACAGCTGGTGGAGAAGTCCTGGAGGCAGTTGGACAGCGAGTATGGTGTTCAGCGAGGTCTGGGCAGAAACGGACGTTTGTCCCTAGTTGACCCTCACCCCCCCACCGCAGCCCTGTGGCAGTAATGCCAAAGGAGCCCAGCTCCTGGGGCCCCCCCCCGCCTGTTAC
This sequence comes from Cabassous unicinctus, assembly GCA_029593785.1. NCBI lineage: Eukaryota > Metazoa > Chordata > Mammalia > Cingulata > Chlamyphoridae > Cabassous > Cabassous unicinctus. The sequence continues at coordinate 2,201 of JAQZBX010108832.1, forward strand.
CTTCCTCGGGGACTGTGGACAGGTGGCTGCAGGTGGCCGCACACAGGTGCACCAGCCGCTACAGCAGCTCCAAAGGGTGACTTGCTCCCAATGAGGATCCCCGATTTCCTGGAATCACCGAGCCACCCCCATTTCCCACGTGTCCCCTCGACTCTCAAGGGCATCTTTGAAATAAAGCAACGCCAAGGTCGCTGCAGGGGGCGGCACCTTCGCTTTTGGGTTTTCGCGTTAACGTGTGACGTTAAAAGGGGGAGCGTGCCCGGCCCCGGGTGCCCGGGGGTGGGGCGGGGGTCTGTCGCACTCGCCAGGCAGCCCCAGCTCCCGGCCGCACTGGGAGCCGAGGCCACGCTCCCTGGGGTGGGGGGTTGCGGGGGGAGAAGGCTCGCGCTCTGCTCCCGCGGCAGCGACGGGGTTAACTGGCTGGGGCCTCGGGCGGGCGGCAGTGGTGCATTGTGGTAACGCGGTGCCGGGACCCGCCGCCTCCGCCGGGAGGCCCGCCGAGCTGTGCGAGCGCCCCCAGCCGGGCCCCGCACCATGTAGCCGGCGCCATGAGGCCGCCCCGCTGCGGGGATGAAGGGACGCGGCTGCTGGGAGACGGCCTCCGTGCGCTCCTTCTGCAGCTCCGGCTGCCTGAATAAATTTAAGAAGGGTTAGTGCTGCCCGGCTTGCCCGCCCGCAGGCCCAGCTGCCCGCTGCGGGATCAGTCCACGCCAGCCTCTGATGTCACTCCCTCGCGGAGTGGGGCGGGGGGCGCGCGGGCAACCTCGGGGCACCCCTGTCCCCGCACCCGTGCGCTCAGGACTCGCTGCACGGGCAGGGGCATTTTGGAGAGGGGGACGCGGGGGTGATTAACCTCTGCAAGAGGAAAGGAGATATAATGCAGAGCTTTCTGGAAAGAAGGGGGAAGAGCAGGGGTCAGTGCTGAATCCACTCGCCTAACTCCTCCTTCTCTGGAGTCCGTGTGGGGCCCCGCGTGGGCCGGGAGCAGAATTGTTGCTTTGCCTGCAAGGGCTCCTGGAGCCCATGGGGTCTGTGGGCTTTGCTCAGTGCATGACCTTAACTCCCCAGCCCCAGCCCCGGTGCCCCTTGCCCTTTGAGCAAGCAGTGATAGGTCACTGTGGGTCACTGAGTGGCCTCCTGGCTTTGAGGGAAGGCCACTCCTGAAGATGCTGCACCCAGGGCTGGTGGTCCTGAGTGGCCGCCCCCACCCCTGCGGGTTGTGGGGGCACCTGAGTGAGAGTCATCTATCAGCATTGGGGGAAGCTTGCAAACTTCCTAGGATTCTGCCTGCAAGTTCCTCCAGGCACGTGACACCTTCTTGATTGCCGATTTTGTGTGAGTGAAACTTGCTGTGTTTATCTTGGGTGTTTCAGTGATGATTTGAAACTTTGGGAGAAAATGATGACTCTTTGGCCTTGTAGACTTAATCCACAGAGTAAATTTAACATGGAGAAAAAGCCCCATTTAAACTCATGCCCTCTGCTCTGTGATAAGTCATGTGTTTAAAGTACTTTGCCTGCTGACTGGTCAAGCTAGATCATTAGAGCGTCTGCCTCTGAAGTTACAGGCTCTGGGCCTCAGCCCTCCAGAGTCACATTTAACCGTGCAAATTCCTCCTGAAGACGACATCTAAAGTCGTAGGGTGTTTTCAGTTGTAAACATTTGAATTTTATTTCATTAGGAGCTGATACAATGGCTCCATCTTTTTTTTTTAAGATTTATTTTATTTATTTCTCCCCACCCCCTTGTTGTCTACACTTGCTGTGTGCTGTGTCTTTAGGAGGCACCAGGAACTGAACCCAGGACCTCCGATGTGAGAGGGAGGTGCCTAATCGTTTGAGCCACCTCTGTTCCCTGCTTTGTTGTGTCTCTCATTATGTTTTTCTTCTTGTGTCTCTTGTTGCATCATCTTGTTGTGTTAGTTTGCCGTGCCTGCCCGTCATGCCAGCTCACTGACTTCTTTAGGAGGCACTGGCAACCGAACCACGGACCTCCCGTGTGGTACGCAGGAGCTCAGTCGCCTGAGCCACATCCGCTTCCCGGCTCCATTTTAAGAATCCTTTAAAGAAACTTGCCAGGGAATTTTGTGTATCCAAAGTCTGTTTTCTGGTTTTAGAAGACCAGGCTTAATTTCCAGCTTTTTATTTTGGTTAGAGCGTCATTTATAGAGCAGTTATGTTCTTTCTGCAAAGTTGAAATGATGTTTCTGTTGTGAATTTGGATGGATTTTATTCTGAGGGCGAATTTCGGATTTAGTTAGAGAGAGAGAAGGAAATAGATATGTTAGATGTTAAATTGTTTTTCTTCTCTTGGCCTGTCTGATGGTTTTCTTAATTGCCATTCTCTGGAGTGCTGGACCTGATATCAGCTTTCTGCTTGGATGGGGAGGGGGTCGGTCTCACCTTTGTCTGGGTGTTCAGGTGTGTCTGCTCCAGAGATGACCAGAGCAGCTGGACCCCAAGAGCAGTGGCCCGGTAACTCCTTTGATTGCCAGACTGCTCCATGCCAGGCCTTTCTGCTCACCCCAGCTGCCAGTGCCTGGCTCTGGGGTTTGCAAGCCCCCAGCCTCATAGTCAGGAGGCGTCCCTCAGTGCCCCATGTGAATGCAAATCAAGGAAGGCCAGGATGAAGACCTTTTCAAGAGGACCTGGCAATCTCCCAGTTCTTCCATGTTGGCCAGAAAACATTTTTTTAACACTTCACAAGGCCAAACAACATTTCTGCAGGCAGGGTGAATGTGGATGAGTGGCCAGTTTGAGACTTCTGCCTTGCAGGCTGAAGAGGAGTGTAGAGGGCTCTCTGGGGAGCTCGTTCCTTGGCTGGTCACAGTTTGGTCTGCAGGGCTGTGATGGGCCCAGTTGGTACCTTCAGAAAATTAGAACAGAGCCCATTCCCTCAAGACCCTTTACTTCCATTTTGTGTGTGTGTGTGAAACTGTTGTACTATACTGACTTTGTCAAAACAACACTCTTTTCTTTCATTTGCTGGAAACATCTGATGATAAAAACACCAGTCTACAACATTGATGTGAACGGCACCCCCTAGGATTGTGCAGTGCACAACCTGTGCAACCATACGCGACAGCCATGTCAATATAAACATTTATCAGCCAGTGCTAGCGGCAGCATTGGGCTGGCCCTGAGGATAACACAAGGGCCTCTGTCAGCTCCAGGCAAAGGGAGAGAGGGCCGCCCAGGTACCAGGCAGACAGATGCTCCCCCAGGGGGCCCTGGCCCAGGCCCAGGCCAGAATGGAAGCAGGGCATGGGCAGGCTCTGGGAGGCCTCTTGGTGGCCAGCAAAATGGAGAGGAGGGACCTCAGAGCCACAGTGGAGAAAGGGGCAGCCTGAGTCCTGCTGCAAGGGGTGGGGCTTGAGCCCCGAGGCCCCTCCTACCCTGGATCAAGGGGCTTGCTCTATGAAGGTCTTCCTGCACCTTCAACTGACCTCATCAGGGAGTCTTCTTCAGAGGTGTGGCTTTGCCCTCTGCGGACACAGTTCATTCCCCTGACGTCTGGTTTTCCTGCCCATCAGCTCAGGCCAGCAGCCACGTGTGAGCCATATGAATAAAGGATGAATTTACGGGGTTCGGCCTGCCAAAGACCAATTTCCCTTTATGTCCTGTTTCCCTCTGATGTGTGTGTGGAATAGTGACTGACATGCTGCCCTGGGTTTGTACAATTGTCTTGTCAGGATGGGAGTCCTGGAGCTGGTTAACCATTTGGCTGCTGCTTATCTGCCTGGTAAAATGTCGTCCCCCCCTCCCTGCCACCCTCCCCCCATATACCCCCAACCTTTGGTCTTGGCCTCACACTCTGGGCCAATTAAACTGCTCCAGTCTCTGCACCATATATATTCTTTGCTTTTCTTTTTTTTTTTTTTTTTTTTAAGGGTTATTTACTGTTACGGCAGTAATTCCAGATATTCAAGATAATGGCATTTCCATAACTCCATTATCCTCTCCCAGCTCCTTTTGTAGGTCTCTGTTTTGGGCCAAGATTTTTTCTTTTATGTGAACATTCTTTTTACATCACTGAGATACAAAATACGTTACTGTAGATCATGAGCGAGCGCTTTGCCACATTGTCGCAGGCTTAATATGTATCCGTCGAATGGCTGTTTCCCGGTTTTTGTCCTTCTGTTAGCCATTTAGATTCTTCCCAACTTGTCTCCATAGCCAAACTGCTGCCCTGGGCCTCTTTGGCATGTAAAATATTTGTGTTCTTTCCAGAACAAATTCCCAAGAGTGTGACCACTGAGTCAAAGGCTTGCCCCTGGTCCATCATCGCCCTCCCTGCTACCCTCTGGGCTTGTTGTGGACACCTGTTCTCCAAGACCACCTCCCTACCCCGCAGCCGAATTGGACTCCCATCAGTTGGCCTATTCTTCAAATAGACATAAAACTGCACCCTGTCCGTGTCCTAACCTGTATTTGACTAACCAAAAAGGATGTGTTTCCCCCCACAAGGTTGGTTATCACTTAAGGCTCCCCCTTGGGGAATTGGCAGCTGCAGCTTCCCCTACCCTCGGATGGAAACCCGAAAGGAAGTATTATAAATAGCATTGGCTTCTATTGTACCTGGCCGGAACCCCGGCCAGGCAGGACTTCTTGGAATCCTGAGCCACTTTCCTTGGTGTGGGGTTAGGAGAAGTGGTCCCTAAAACTGTCATCCCCTAGCAGGTCCAACTGCATAGCTTGTGGGGCCACTCGATCAAAAATTATTAAGAATTTCAAAATGGCCACGGCAGAACAGTAAACCAAATGCAGGGCCTTTCTGAGCTCGGGCCCTCCCCCCAATCCACAAGAGCCCTGCCCCAGGCCCTGGAGGCAAAGCAGCAAGTGACCCGAGAAGCAGCTCTCCGCCCTGGGACACTCTTGGTGCGGTTTTGCCAGCATGAGCTTTTGTCTTTGCGTGGCCCACTTCTCCTCTGCCTCTCTGCCCTCCACCCTTCTCCCCTTGCCCCTGTCCTGATCAGGGAGGGCCTTCTTGCCAGCTTGGGGCCAGGAGGAGCTCTTGTTCTTATTGTGAAGAGGTTATTTGCACCCGGGGGGTAATTGGAAATGCCACACTTTCTCCCCTGTTGCGGTCAAGGTTCCTTGACAGAGCAGCAGAGGTTCCTTGGGTAGCGTCCACTTCACAGGTGCCTCTGAAACTTTGTGGAATTCTGAATGCACCAGAGGCATTTCCGTAGCATCAGGGGAGAGGACCCCAGATGGGGGTTCTTGGGTCGTGGCTTTCTGCAGAAGAGGCTGGGGCCTATTGCCTGGCCGCAGCGGCAGGTATTGCTTTCAGGGGTTTCTCCTTGGGCATTGCAGAAGGTTTGGAGCTTTCTTAAATGGCCCTTGGCTTGATTTAGCTGGTGATCTCATGGGAATGATGGCCTTCCACTGATGTTTGTTTTTTTTCAAGTTTGAATCAGAAATGTGTCGATGTGAGAGTTCTCACATTGAGTTGAGAAGAATTCAGTTACCCACATAAAGGAAGATCATGTAACCATAAAACCCCAGAATGTCAGCATCAGATGGGATGTGAGAGATGATTTCCCAACCCCCTATTGTACGGGCGAGGAAACTGAGGCCTGGAAACACAGGACTGCACAGTTGGGAAGCCACAATGTCAGGGACCATGGCTAGAGATGGAGACTAAAATAACTTTTGACATTTTTTTTTTCTGATTACAAAGATAATTCATGCTTATTCTAGAAAATGTGATAGAAAAAAAGCCTTTAGAAGAAAATAAAAATTACCTGTCATTCTGTTACCAAAATAACAGCAGCTCCCATATGTTAAGAACAACCTGTGCCATCAACCTTCGTGTCCCTTTATCCTCTTTCATCTTGAGCGCCATGTGGCTTAACCCCTGCCCCCCAATTTTACAGGCGTGGAAGCTGAGACATGGGGACAGGACAGAGCTTGTCTGGCCACACAGCCATGGTAAGTGGGCTCAAACTTACCTACCATACACCCGTACCAGGGTATAATCACATTTTAAAACGTATTATTTGAGAGTCAAAAATGGTATCTCATCATTTTAACAGACATAATGGGGTTGGATTTTCTCCACCTTTTTCATACCTTTTTGGAGGCCTGTGAAGTCTTTGTCACTGTGCTGAGGTTTTTTGTGTTTTTTTTTTTGTTTTTTAGGAGGTACCGGGTATTGAACCCAGAACCTCGTACATGGGAAGCAGGTGCTCAACCACTGAGAGTGTTTTTTCATTTCATCCCCAATGAGAGTGTTTTTTCATTTGCTTGTTTTTGTTTTTTTTTTAGGAGGTACCAGGGATCGAACCCTGGACCTCAAACATGGGAGGCAGGGGCTCAACCACTTGAGCTACATCTGCTACCCTTGTGCTGGTTTTGTCTAGTCTAACATCTGAACCACACTGATAAAATTATCGGAGTTCTCAAGTATGTGTTCTTTTATTCCCCCCAACACTTTATTATGAAAAATTTCAAACAGAAAAGTTGAAAGCATTGTACAGTCAACACCTATACCCACCACCTAGATTCCGCCATTGACATTTTACTATATTTGTCACCTTTCCTCTCCACCCATCCACCAGTCCATCTTATTATTATTTTTATTATGGTAAGATATACATAAAATCTACATTTAACCATTTAAAAATGTACAACTCAGTGGCATTTGGTACACTCACAATGTTATGTTACTATTACCACTCTCTAGTTCTAGAATGTTTTCATCACCCCAAGAGGGTCATTCCCCTTTCCCCTCCACCCAGCCCCTGGTGACCACCCATGGGCTTTCTGTCTCTATGGATTTGCCTTTCCTGCATATTTCATATAAATGGAACCATGCACTATGTGGACTTTTGTATCTGGCTTCTTGCACTTAACATAGTACTTTCTAAGTTTATCCATGTTATAGCATGTATCAATATTTCATTCCTTCTTTTGACTGAATAATACTCCACTACAATGGATATACCACCTTTTGTTTATCCATTCGTTGTTGGATAGTTGGCTTTTGACTATTGTGAATAGCAGGGTTATAAACATTTGTGTACAAGTTTTTGTTCGAATGTCTGTTTTCAGTTCTTTTGGGTATATACCTGGGAATGGTATTGCTGGGTTCATATGATAATTCTGTGCTTAACCCTTTGAGGTGGAGCCAGAATGAGCCACAGTGACTGCATCATTTTACAAATCCCATCAGCAATATATGAGGGCTCCAGTTTCTCTACATCCTTGCCAACACTTGGTAATTTCCTTTTTTAAAAAAATTATTAGTGATAGTAGTAGTGGTAATATATAGCCATCCTAGTGGATGTGAAGTGGTATGTCATTGTGGTTTTGATTTGCATTTCTCTAATGACTAATGATGTTGAACATCTTTTCGTGTGCTTGTTAGCCAATTGTGTATCTTCTTTGGAGAAATGTCTATGAAGTTCTTTGCCCATTTTTAAGTTGTGTTGTTTGTCTTTTTGTTTTTGAGTTGTAAGATACTAGACCTTTATAGGATATCTATGACTTCAAAATATTTTCCCCCATTCTATAGGTTGTCTTTTCATTTATTAGTGGTGTCCTTTGATATATAAACGTTTTTAATTTTGATGAAGTCCAATCTATCGTTTTTCTTTTGTTGCCTGTGCTTTCAGTGTTATATCTAAGAATCCATTGCAAAATCCAAGGTCATGAAGAATTACTGTATGTTGTCTTCTAAGAGTTTTATAGCTTTAGCTCTTATTATCTGTGATCCATTTTGAGTTAATTTTTGTATATGGTGTGATGTAAGGGTCCAACTTCATTCTTTTGCACTTGGCTATCTAGTTGTTCTAGCACTATTTGTTGAAGAGATCCTTCTTTCCCACATTGAATGGTGTTGGCAACTTTGTTGAAAATCAATTGGGTTTATTCTGTCTTATTTTTTAAATGCATTTCAAAGTAAGTTGCAGACACCTGTACGCTTCATCCCCAATACTTTAGCTTGTATGTCATTAGCCAGAGTTCAATATTGGTCCGCTTTTTTTTTTTAGGTAAGATTTTCATGTCGTGCATTGTGAAAATCTTAAGTGTACCGTTATTTGAGTTCTGACAAATGCATACGTCTGTGTAACCCAGACCTTGTCAAAATAAAACACATACCTATCATCCTAGAGAGTTTCCTCATGTCCCTTCCCAGGCAATCCCACCCCACCCCCAGAGATTACTGCTGTTCTGATTTATTTCACTATAGATTAGTTTAGCTTTTCCTAGGAATTTTTATAAATGGACTCATGCAGTCAGTACTCTTTTATGTAAGGTTTCTTTCACTCAGCATAATATTTTTGAAGTGCATCCACTTTTTTTTGCCTATATC
>JAQZBX010108833.1:0-10518 GCA_029593785.1 Cabassous unicinctus
CCCCGTAAGTGTGGGGGTCAGCCGACTGTGTTAACCACCACAGGCAGGCTTAAAACTCATGAATCTCTATGGTTCAGTCCACACCGTCAATCTGTCCAGATAGATGTCTCAAGCTTCTTAATCCACACACCCACAGCACAGACACCCGTGCCACACCCCATCCACTCTCTGCCATGATCTCGGAGCTGTTCGCAGTCGCCTTCCTAAGCCGACGCCATCTTTCCCCTCCCCTAGAAAATTTAAATAAAAAAGACAGTGTCAAAGTTTTTAAGAAAGTCCAGCCAATTCATTGACTCTTGGTTTGTTTTATCAATAAAAGAGAATGAAAATGACCTTCATCAAGGATTAAATAAAGTTTATTACTGTCAAATGCACTTAAGCTGCTCAGATTTTGGTGCTTTACAGGGATTTTGTCAACAATGAAGTTATTGAGGGTTTCTAGTCAATGAAATATGTGCTGTAAGATTCTCCAGGCATCTGTTGCCCCACAGAATATTTGAACAACTATGAAAAACTTTAAGAGTATAATCTTTCTCAGAGCCCCAGAACACACATAAAGCTATGCAGTAATTGGGAAGCTCCAATCAAAAAACACATCTTTAAAATGGTAGGAGAAGCCTCTCAAGTCCTTACAGACCCATCCCATACCCCAACCTATTGTTATTTGTTGCTGCCTTGTGCTGTAATTGTGGATACCTGGCCCTGTTCTGTGGGGAACAGAGTAACCTTTAGGTGCTTGCTGAGTTACCTGTATGTTGGTGCCAGTCTATAATTTGGCATCCTTAAGGACTGGTCACTGGCTCACACTCTCAGAACTTGCCTACCAGGCAGAAACAGCTTGTACACAGGTAAAGTTGTGTGAGTAGAGCCCTAAAATATAGAAAGCACATATCATCAGATTTGAAGGGATAAATAGATGGCTTTCCAGTAATAGTAGGATATTTCAATATAACACTTTCAATAATGGATGGAACACCTAGACAGAAGATCAAAAAAGAAATAGAATACTTGAACCTTAAACTAATGTAAACTGTTAATAAGAGGTAAAACTACATGTGGAGTATATGGGAACTCTCTATATTCAGTAGGATTTATTTTATAAACCAAAAAATGCTCTAATAAAAAAGATACCAAAATTAGTTGTTGATAATAACATTTTCTTTTCAAACGAAATTTTGATTTCAGAAAAACTTGTGTCTTTCACATGAGCTTGATAGCTTCCCAATAATTAATAGCTGTCTGATAGGATTGTTGGTTATTTTAATAAATGTGGTTTATTTTGATATCATAAAATGAAAAATGTCATATTTGTAAGGTCTCTATCATCCTGTGAGCCTATATTTTCCACATGAAAACTACTTGATGTTACAAGATCATGCATATGTAAAACCCACTGAAATTGCTAAATAAATAATGCATTTAAATATAATAAATTATGAATAGTTTATTAACCTGATTTCAGCTTCTACATTAAAACTATTCTGTAAGAAATCACCATTTGTTGGTTTTGGGTATAGAATATTAATATTAAAGAAGAATTATAATCATTATCTTAAAGTGCTAATAAAATATTTCTTCCTTTTTCTAACCATACCTCTGTGGAAAACCATATTTTAGTCATAGTCTTCCAGTAAACTAACATATTTCAGTGGAATGAAGAAACAGCAGATATGAGAATTCAGCTATATTCTAGTAAGCCAGGATTAAAAAGGTTTTCAAAAGGATTAAATAATTTATTTATTCTCATTAATTTAATTTGGTTTGGGGAAATATCTATTAGTGTTTTTAATGATTTAAATATTTACTTAAACATGTATCAGTTTTAATTCTTAATTTGTTAATTTTCCATGGATATAAGTCACAAAATGATGTTATTAAAGATTTTCATTAGTTCTTTAGAATGCTAATGGTGCCTGGAATAAAAAGTCTGAAAACAGATGTTTTATATAAGTTATATGAATTCTGTTCTGTAATATTTCTAAGAACTTCAGGTAGTATATTTTTTGTGTATTTTACCTTATCATCACCCTCTTTTGAGTGTTAATATCTCCATAAATATAAAAATATGACTTTATTAGTTGCCTGGCCATCATTAAACCATTTACTCATCTCCAGATGACAAATCTGCCCAGCATCTTCCATGTATTCACTATGAATTACTCTTGCCATCAGGGAATTTTTGTGGCCTCCATCAGGCTGGGCAATCCTTCAGAGATTTGATTTTTTGCCTAAAATGCACATGCAAAGAATGAGAATGTGGAGTAGGTAGATAAAGATCTACTGAGGCTTTGTGAAACACTTGCTGAGGGGTCCCACCTCTGATGAAGACCAAACGCTCTTGTCCTAAGTCAAGGGGGATTCTTCTTTCATAGACACAACTTATCTGGGATTCTTCTTTCACAGACTTAACTTATTCACTCTAAATACCAAACATGACTTGGCAACTTTCTTAATTGTGTCCATATCATGAAGGAGTATTTGGAGACTTCTATTTTTGAACCTTCTTTTCCAAGTCTTTTCTTAATGCTTCTTAGCCTCTCCAATATTGTAATATTCTCCTGATTGGTAGCTATTAATAAGCATTTTCAGAATAAAGATAAATAAACAACTTTCCTCTAACCTGTTTGTGGGTGTAGTAACTCATATTCTAAGGGTTACCTAATATTATTTTCATATCTCATGTTTGAGGGTCTCTTCAGAGTACTTTTGGCAAGAGTCCCACTCTGTGACATAACCTCTTTTACTTGCTTTCTTTGTAAAAACCATTGTAAAATGTATCTCATTTTCTTTAATTTAATAACTAGTGGCCAATTTTTTCATGATTTTGGTGACATAGAAAATTTAAAATAGTATATGGTTTTCCATCCCACAATAATATTAATCCAAATCCATAGAAAAGTCAATTTTATTGGAGTTGCTTGATTTATTGATATAGAGTAATATATTTATATTTATAATCTGACATAAAATTGAAAATTTATTGTATCACCAGTGATTTTGAAACTTTTTGGAATACTCCTTTGTGAACAAAAAAATTCCTTGATAAACGTATAGCTAAAAAGCACATTACAAATTCATCTAATCTCAAGAGTATAACCAAAGAATCTGCACCAGTCAGGAATTGAAGGAAAACTTGCCTCTCTATAGGATGAAATCATTAGTTCCCCAGGGTACCTGATAGTTATGAACTATATGTGTCCTTCCTAAAGAATACTCCTGTTTATAAAGTATCTGGAACCACTCTTGTTCTTTGATCACAGGTTTATATTAATTTCCCTGAGAAGTCACTCCTTGAATTTTATTCAGAAAAGAATGAGGCAGAGTCACAAACTGTGTTAAGTCTTTATAACTGGACAAAAATAATATTCATATTATAGGAGATAAACGTGTTTCCTCATTTTCCAGGTATATTTATGTACTTTAAGTCATGTGTTTCTTTAAAATGACTAATGAAGAATTCACTGACATAGCTATGATACCTCTAATGATCATTAACATACTCAATTATTTTTGCTCGACATTATAAATAGATAATTATAGAAAGTTTGAATATCTCTGATTCTAGTTTTGTAATAGTTAATTAATTTTGAAAATGGTACTTGATGATATGTATGAGAAACTTAGACTGTATTCCAAATACTGAAAATATAATGTTACAGAAATTACCAAGAAAAGAATTAGCACAAGCACTGTGAATTCAATATTACTTGATCTATATTGTGGATTAGAGCTAAGTAATTTAGAGACAACAATGAGTTACATAGTATTTCATGGAAATCAATTGTCAAAAGCAAAAAATCCCTTGATATAACAATAGATAGGTTGAGATATCTAGTGAACTTTTTATTTATGAACAATTTATATTTCTTTGTAGGATATGAGGAATTAGATACATTCTATATAGATTTTTAATACATACCATATTTCATGTATTAAAAATTGATGAGGGATAGGTATCCCATTCAATTTTCCCAAAGTTTACAATTGCAAAGTAAATAATTTCTAAATATCCCTTATGTAATAAGGATTAGAGATAAAACCCTGAAATCCCTCTCCCTCTTTCACCCAAGGATATGCATTTAACCATCATGATGCCTTCTGAACTACAAGATGTTTGATAACTGTAACACAGAAAAACTTGAGTATTTGTAAAAACCAAGGAGAAAAATGCAATTTAAAGAGATGAACAATAGGAATAAGAGTTATAAGAAACAAGAATAATGTGTGGCTTTGGTAAATACAATTTTAAAAAATCACCTTGAATTTTGATTATGTTAAAAATCTAACACTTGGTTAAATAGTATCACCTTAATAATTGAGTATTGTTGATATTTTAATAAAATCTCTGCTTAAAAGCATTCTCTTCTTCATATAATTTAGGATGATAGAAGGATATTTATAATTGAAATGATTATTTTAGAAAAATTTGCCAAAATAGCTTGCAAAAGTCCTGGAAACTCATAGGAATACAATCAATGAAAGTAAAAAAAAATCATTCTAATTAATATTATAAATCATGTACATAAAATGTAGCCATTGTATACAATTTTGTAATTACAAATGAAATAGATATAAAATATGAACAAAAATAAAATTTTAACACTTTATACTTGCTATCCCTCCATTCTATGTTTTCTATATATAAAATTAAATAGTTCTGAAATAATACTCTTCAAGAAAATTAATTTTTTAATGAAAAGTTTGTTAAGGATACAGCAATTCTCTATGATTTGGTATGTTTCCAGAAATGCATAAGTAAAATAGTTGTGGCTACAGTAGTTACTTTGAATGCAGAGATTTCAGTTAAAATTAGAAAAGCATGTAGGCCAGGTGTATTGGCAGGAATTTAGGTCTTTGTGAAATTTCAGAATTAATGATTAATGGAAAGAAGCATGCTTTGAGGAGGAGTAAGTCAGGTGTGATGCTTTTCTTAGATACTGTGACCAGGTGAGAGTTTAAACTAGACAGAGAGCATGGGAACTCTGGTATACACTGCAACAGAAAAATGGAATCAATTAGATTCTAATAGCATAAAAACTTTAATGGATGTTGCTGTAAAGGAGGAAAGCAAGGACTCAAACTCATAAGTTTTAGAACAACTGAAATGAAAGAGTGGTGACACCTAATCCATCTGGTCATCATTCTGAGAAGAATCTCATAAACACTCATTAACTGTGTTACAAATACTGATTTTAAGTCAGCTGGCCTAAGACTGGGAGATAAAAGCAAACCTCTTAGTCACCTGGTACATGAAGACAATCTCTATACAGTGTTCAATCAAATGGGCTGATGCAGAGGATCTCCTAGAGAACATTTCTGAGATGACCATTTGCTAATAAAGGAAGTGAGGAAATAATCCCTGCATATGTCAAGGCTGAAATTGAATAGATGTTTTACTGAAATAGTATACATATGACTCAATAATTCAAAGATTTATGGGCCTTCTTTTTGATTTATTAATGTACTTAGATTTTCTGAATCTATAGATGTTGAAATTAACATATAAGAGCAAAGTAATGAAAGAAAGTAAAAAAGTAAATAAACAAATTGGTTTCAAAATACTTGTGTTCCCATCTTCTAAACTGAATTCCTTATAAGAAATGACATTTTTATACCAAAGGTGACATTTTATTTGTGAGTAATATGGATTGTCTGCACTTAGTTTTAAGAATATTCTTATCATTTTGTACTTTGACTACAGGGAAATGGAAACATATTAGAAAACATGGACAATCTCACTATTTTCACAGAATTCCTCCTCATGGATATCTCAACCTCCTGAAGGTTCCAAGTCCTACAAGGCCTGATGTTCCTAATGATGTATCTGAGAGTGGTGATGGGGAATCTTCTCACTATTACTGTCATTGTAACAGACCTACATCTGCATTCTCCAACATATTTCTTTATAGGAAATTTACCCCTCATAGAGTTTTGCTGCATTTCAGTTACTGTGCCAAAAATGATTGTGAATTCTTTAACAGGCAGTAAATTGATTTCTCTCCCAGCATGTGCAGCCCAGATCTTTTTGGTCATCTTCTTTGTATCCAGTTAGCCTTCCTTATGGTGATGTCCTATGACCACTATGTTGCGATTTGCCACTCTCTGCACTATGGGCTCACCATCACCCCACATCTGTGCACACAGGGAGCTGGTGGCTCATGAACAAATGGGTTAATCCAGTCTGCTATCCACACAGGTGGCATGTTCAGGCTTCCCTTCACAGAGTCCCCTGTGCTCCATCAATATTTCTGAGATGTACCTCAAATTTTGAGGGTCTCATCTCCAGATGTTCAGTTTTCTGAGTCTATAGACTTAGGTCTAATTGCTTGTATTACATTAGTATGTTCTGCCTTTATGGTTAAGTCATATATTGATATATTTTCAGTGGTGCTTAGGATGCATTCTGTGGAAGCCTGTAACAAAGCCTTATCTACCTGTACTCCACAGTTGGAAATTCTCATTTTGTTTGTAATTGCTGGAGTGACTGCTGCCTTTGGTCCCATTGCAAATGAACCTTCTCTTAAAAATCTCATGGCCCTGTTCTATACCATGTTGCCCCCGTTTGTAAACCCCCTCATGTATAGTCTGTGGAATAGACAGATTAACACTGCTCTAGGAAGAATGTTCAAGAGATGTTTTGAATTCCCAAGGAGGGTTTTTTTAATAAAAAAAATTATGAAAACGATTTGAGTGGAATTTAATTTATATTTAATATATGTTCTTAATTTGAATCTACCCATGTAAAATATCCATGATTTTTTTCTGCATATCTTTTGGTATTTTATACATGATATTGAGCTATACATCTGCTTCTAATTTTTTCAATTCCAAACATTTGTGTGATTTGCACACTCTTCTAGAAAAGACTTCCTGCATTTTTAAAGTGTTTCAGATAACATTTAAGGTAATTTTGAGCTATGTCAAAGAATAAAAAACTTTGGAGAATACTACTGGTGAATTACAATTTAAGTGCCAATACATTTTTTAAAAACTTAAGGTACAAGATACTGTCACATTGGAAGAGAATATTGAGTTTGCATTAGGGAATTCAATTCAAATTGCTCTCTTTGCTTTTACCTTACCACAAAGTCTGCACCAACTTTTTAAAAAGTGATTAGAATTAAGGCACAACTGCAGAATTAAGGACACAATAAGCATATAGCATATATTTTAAATTTAAAGTTGTTCCCCTCATTGAAAATTGAAATATAAAAGGCCCTCAACATGGGATATTCTTTGGAATATTTTTCTCTCTGCCTGTGATCAGTCTGAATAGGTGCAGGCCTAATGATACATTGAATATTTCTACATGGTGAAGAGCAAATAGGGTGGAGTGAGATGTAGCAACAAGTGGATTTGGATTTTGCTTGCAGAATATCTGATATTGCTTATAATAAGTGATACACATACATTGTTCTTTACACCCTAGGGTCCTGATAAAATTCAGTTTTCACTTTCTACTTCATTTTTTATTTTGTTTATTTTATTTTATGGATATCTGAAGCTCTACATTTTTTATATGTTCTTGTATTTTTAGTCATTTTATTATTTTTGGAAGCTCTACAATGATATTTTCAAGCATGTGTTTTTAATTAATAGTACCTTAAAGAGGTAGGCTAAGTCAGTCAAGAAATATATGTTTATCTAATCTGAGTAATTTTCCTAGTTTTTTATTGTAATTTTTAAATTGCCAAATTCATATTTTATCTCAATATTAGAATAATCATTTATTGCTTGCATTTTTTCTAGATTTTTGTAATTTAATACTATATTATTAAAATTTATCTTCAAATCTATTTAATCTATCCTAAATGATATTTTAGGGCTTAAATTATATATATACTTGTACAATTTTCCTAAACCATCTAGAATTCTTGTCAGTGATTTATTTTCTGATAGCAAAATACAGATGCAAAATCATTGTTCATCTCTTTGAGTATATTAACTAGAGTTTTCAAATATCCCACTGTCCTCTTAAATGTTTCAGTGGATTTAGAGTCATTTAAAAATATTTTCCTTCTTTTTTACTCATAATCTGAAATCTTCCTATGCTTTGTAGTATTGAGAAGATCATTTAAAAATTTGAATGAGTCAAATAAGAGCTGCTTAGAATCTCCATACCTTGGAGCTAAATGGCTGTTGAGATTTTGTTTAAAGAAATTTAGAAGTACAGCTAGTCACAATTTGTGTATGTTCCCTCAGTGCCAGGTAACAAGACTCTCCTCTCAGGTTTTAATCATTAAAAGCTGCCCACGTAGTCCCCTCACAGTTTTCTCAGTTTCTATTTCAATAGAGAATCACCCTCAAATATTTTAAGCCTGTGTATGGCAGCAGGCTGAAGCTGAGTACTGCTGGTGTCAATCTGTTGAGGTTAAGCAAAATCTAAATCAACATACCAGGGCTCAGTATTGCATGTTCATTCCCTCTGTAAAAGGATACACATTTCTGATTTTAAGATGTCTGAAATCATCATAGATAAGAAAGCCTTCCTTCCTATCTACAGTTTCTTCTCCTGTCCATTAGACACCAATTCTCATTTGTTGTATTCCAAAATATAAATAGATCAATTTGTGAATACCTTTCATTTTATTCATCACTGATGAACATTACTTTGTATTTCTTAACTATTATTTTATGGTGTCCTCATTAGGATAATAAATAAGTGTTTTTATCTTGGTCCAAAAGTCTACTGAAGATTTTAAGGAGAGATATGACATGAACATGCTTACTTAATCTTAAATAGATAGATGGCTGGAATTTCAGTTGGATTTTTTTCATTTGATGCACACAGGAACTCAGGTTTAAAGAGCATCTAAACTTGTCTTGAAGCCTTTTTCCCCCCTAAATCTTCTCTATATTAATATGTTTCAGTTGCGCCTTCAGGTTTACTTGATCATTGTGTCCAGGGGTAGAAACCCATGATGCTATACAGGAGAGAATTTAGAGTTTAAATTTTCACAGCAGAAAGGACAATATCCCCTAGTGGATTGGTAAAAATCAAGCTCACAAAGTCTTCTTTGTCTTTATAGTAACTTTTTGTCCCATGGTGGGGCACAAACCTTTAGTACTGTCAAAAGCTACCCAGGAGCTGCTTCTTAAATATTGAGCAGTTAAGAAGATATGAAGCATAGGGATAATGCACTTTTTCTCCCATAGGGGAAAAATTAAAGTGAACCATAACTCCAGGAAAGGAGGATAGATGGATTGAGAGAATTTTAATGGATAAAATACAACATTTAGCAGTAAAAATATTGCCTGTTGCTGAAATGTAACCAACTTTCTGACATTAAATGTCACATAAATTTAAGACTCCTTGTCTCAGTGTCCAAAAAAGGCAAACATATGAATTTTTCCTCATAATGCATGCCCATTATGCATTGGTTATACAAACATAAAATATTAATTAATATAGTCTGTTTGAAGTAGATTGAATTGTATTTAACTTCCCTTTTTAGTGCTCCTTTCTGTAAGATGAAAGAGCTCCAAAACCCCATGGAAATAAAGCTTGACCATGTATCATGCTTAATTCAGCAGAAATAACAAAGGAAGGAACTATGGATTAAAGAACTGGGTTATTTTGCCACAATTTGTTTTCTATTTGACACTTGGGTGTAAGGGTCTCCATCAGCCTGTGTCCAACACAAAATGAACAGGAATCCTGAATAAGTAGAGCTCCCTGAATTTTGGGGGTTCACTAAAAAATAACTTAGTTTAGGCCTGTTGAAACAAGTCCACACTATATTCTAAATTGACTGTACCAATGAATATACAAATGATTAATGTTTGAGAGTCCTCTTTTCTCAACTTCTTCCTCCATACTTTATATTGCCAGATAGTTCAAGTGTTTCTAATGTGCTTAGTATATATGCATGGGTATATGTATGTACACATATGTTTTATATATATATATATATATATATATATATATATAATTGGGTTAAGTGTGAAAGTTTTAGCATATTTAGTGTTCGCCTGGATTTCTTTTCTGTGAAATTCCTGTCTACATTATTTGGGACGGATACATTTCCTTGGTTTGTAAAATAAAAATTTTTACTTTTCTATATCCTTTGAGGATAAGAAATTCTCAACTCTATTTTAATATAATTATGAATCTTGTATATTGCAGTTTGCATTTTGTTTCTTGTATGATAAATACAACAAATACATGAGAGATAGCCTGATATCATCGAAACATTTTCCATGGTTCATCTCTAAATCCATTATACTTTTGACTTTCATATATTGAATTTTAAGCTCTACAAATTCTATATAGTGAGAGTGAAATTGATGTTTATCTTACATAAATATCCAACTGTCCAAGCTCCATTAATTGAAAAGTATTGATTAGTGAAAATATCACACATTATCAATGTTATATGTTTTGTTTCTGATTGAGTGACTCCATAACTGTGCTCTTTATACTGTATCAATAGATAGTGTAAGCTGAGAAACTGTGTATCAACTGAAGAGGTAAATTAGAATGACACTTTTTATGACTGATTTCTTTTTTTTTTTTTT
>JAQZBX010108834.1:0-10520 GCA_029593785.1 Cabassous unicinctus
GCGAACCCGGGCCTCCCATATGGTAAACGGGGGCTCTATCCACTGAGCCACACCCGCTTCCCAATTGCCATGTCTTTTTAGTCACATTCCATCTGATATGGCTCCATGAAAGCCTTTTCATGACTCTCATGACCTTGGCACTTTTGAAGATCACGGGCCAGTTATTGTGAGAAAAACCATTGAATGGGGGTTTTTCAGAGGCTTCCTTGTGATTAGATTCAGGTTTGCGTCTTTGGCAGGGAGGCAACAGATAGAAGCACTAGCTGGGTGCTTTCCCGTGTGCACTGTGTGACTTGTCCCATTACTGATGATGCTCACTTTGATTCCTTGATTAAGGCAGTGTCCGACAGGCTGCTTCACGGTTATTACTCTTCTTCTCTTGGTATTTACTAAGTACTGTGTGTTTTTGGCAATTCCACAAATACATTCTTGGGGAGGTGGTATGTGCATGTGTGTGTGTCTCTAGGGTTTGGTGTGGGGAAGGGAGCATTCTGTCTTTACTTATTCTACTTTGTCAAGAAGATATTTGCCCTTTAACTGAAAATTATCTTATAAGCCAAATCTCCTTTAAGATTAAAGAAATAACAAATCGCTTATGGTGGCATTTCAGGCGCTGAGACAGGTGGTACACAAGAGACGTGAGGACTAAAATATCAAACCACGTCACTTACTGAATCCTTTACACTTCTTTAAATGTACATTATTGTGAGCCCTATTCAGGTGACACCTGTTATATGCAGGCTGTGCGACAATTAAATGAGAACGTGCCTGCATATCACCATAAGGTTCTAAAGAAACTCCTGTAGGCAGGACTGGGTCTTCTGTGGCTTTTTATCTCTTACAGATCCACTGATCCTACTACCCCATTCATATATAGTAGTTGTTCCATAAACATTTGTTAAATGAATAAACCAGTGAATGAATGGATGGATTTTAAGACTGGCCTTACAAGTTAGCATACTACTCTTTGCAAAAATACTTCTATTTCTTTGGAAATATGTTGTGCACAAGTCTGAGGGTTATTGAAAAACTCCTGCATAATTAAAATATTGACTTATAGAAACATAAACCTGGAAGGGACCAATAAACCAATTTTCATTTGGATGGATGGTATCTACTCAACATTAAAATGACTGTTTATTTCTAAAAATCAGACAATTGTGTTTAGTACCCTAAGAAAAAATGAAAACCATTGACCAAAATGTATGTGTGTTTGCTTATTATTACCAATCTATTATCTTACAGTTGTGGAGACACACACTTAGAGCTTTCAGAGCGATAGAAAAGCAAGCAAAAACATAAGCACATGCTCAGCTATATACTCTGAGATGCCCAGGGCATGGGGAATATAAAATCTTGCTTCGTAAGCTCTTCACTGGGGCTTACATGCAAGAAGTTGTACTCAATATTTTTGTATTTTTTCTCTATAGCTTTAAAAAATATTTTAAATTTATTCTTCCTACTTGTATTCTGAACCAAATAAAAATATATTCTGTGAAAGCCAATGCAATGGCATTTTCTTTCACTTCTGCTGTGTTTCATTCATGTGTAAGCTAAACTAGAATTAATTCCAAAGGCTTGGGAAGGATTAGGTTCAGATATAATCATGAAAATACTTAATAAACATAGAGAACTGGAATGCATAACTTCCAGCCAGGAATCCAACTTTCTCCTACTCGAAATGGCCCTCCTATGATAAGCCTACAGACTTGCAGGGTGTGAGTCCACAGATTTTATTATATTATCCTTCCATTTCCTTAGCCGCAGGGGTAGAGATTTTGCCCGCATGCCTCAATGCCAATCTAAACAATGATGTGACTTACCACTTACAGCCATGGTGTGCATTCCTCATCATAATGCTTTATGAATGGGAGCTCATTAATCAAGCAGTCATCCCCAGAGGCAGAGCTGAGGCAGAATCTGAGTTTGGAAGGTATCCGGAATCTGCCAGGTGCAAAGCATGCATTTACTGACTCCTCCATCAGAGCGTAGACATCAAAAGGACTTTCTAAATAACTGCTCTGGCTAACACTCAAATTCCAGTTTCAGCATCCCTAAATATTTCACAACCTGTGACTGTCAGCTCCGAAAGAGAGCCTAACTTATGCCTATAGAAAGGCATTTATTAGAAATCCATCCTTAGCATATATTAGGTTGGTAGTTTTGGACAGCTTACTTAAAATTTTTCATTCTTAATTTTCTCATCCATAAAACTGGATGCTTCATTATCTAGTGTTGTAAGGAATTAATAAGGTGACATAAGTAAAGAACCAAACAGGGTCAAACTACAGTGCTTTCTTTTAACCCCATGAGAAAGATTATGCTATGCTCACTCCTCCAAACATGATCATTTCTCTATTATTTTGGTCATTTCATAATTATCATCTTCCTCAGCAGCAGCATCATTGCTTTCTCTCCTTTATTGAATGTGACTTTTTGCCATGTTGTCCCATGAGTGAGTATGTGTGTAATCTCTTTTCCATGTGTGGCTTATTCCCTTAACACAAATAATATTTATATTAATTGTATGAATAAATATTATTGTTCCAACTTACAGCTGAGGAAGTCAAATCTAAGAGAGATTAAGGCATATGAGCAGTATAATTTGGCTAGTCAATATCTCAGCTGAATTCCAATCAACCTTTAACCCCAGGGTCTATGTGCTGCCTCCTTTATTAAGGCACAATTCACAGCAGTATGCCTAAAGGAGGAGACACTGGAGGTTATGAGCCACTCAGTTCTTTGACTTCTTATATTAGCTGCTCATTTCACTTGGGAGAAAGAAGAACTGGGTTCTCATTCTGCCACTTAATTTAATGTAACTAATTTAATTTCTTCAGGCTTAGTTAAAAATCTCTAAAATGCAGGAGTATAAGCAATAATCTTAAAACTTTCCAAGTATATAAAAGATTTATAATTAATATATATTTGAAAATATACTAGAAATTGAACACACTATTTAGAATAGTGAATTGCACTCAAAATTTTACATGCAAGATGATCAAATTTCATTTCTTATTTGTGCATCTGAGAATATCTTTCAAAAAATACATATCTCAATATACTTTCTACATAACAAAAGTGCTTGATATATATGTGTAGGCCCTTGTAGTGTGCAACACTTTCCCATCAAAATATTCTGTCTGAATTTTCATGATCACTCAAAAAGGAATTCAAGGTAAGTGCGATATTCATTTTGAAGAAGAGAATACTGAGTCTTTGAAAGGTTGCATGAGCTCATGTTTGTGAAGGTATTAAGTATCTTATTTAGGACTCATTCACTGCTAAAAGGCAGGCTTCCCAGCACCATGTTTTCTGATGATGTTAGCCTAGGGTAGGGTGAGGGGAGTGGAAGCAATACAAGCTAATGGATTTAAAGAATTCATTCTTTCATTCCACAACATGTATTGATGTGGTCTAATTTCCATTTTTAAAAATTCCATTGAAACTATGAGGGAACAAAGCTGGAGGCAAGAGAGCCAGAAAAGAGATTATATAATAATTTAGGAAAAGGATGATGGTGGGTAGTGGTGGAGATAGGGAGAACGGTGCTGGGTTTATGATATATTGGTGACAAGACTTGGGTAAGAATGAGCTGCAGTGATACAAGGGTGGATGAACATTCGAAATTGAGATTTTGGAGGGGTGCATTTATTGGTGGTGGTTATGAAAATTTCATTAGATGATTGAGTTAATGTGGAAGAAAAGATCATTTGAAATGGCACAGGTAAAACAAAATGAGGAACCAAACATTTTCTATTTCTTAGATAGTCCTTAGATGTGGCTGGTACTCTGTGACTGCTTTCTCTCAGCTCCTTGAGGGCAGATTCTGTGTCCTGTTTGTCTCCATGTCCCTGTACTTGTTGCAATCCTGGAATTAAAGAAAAACACAAATAGTGCTTCTCATTAGGGTTATTAGAATATTATCTATTTCTGATTAAACTGATCTCTAAAGGACTTTCTACTTCAAGTAATTAGTGATGTGCTAGTGTGATAACACTCATTTTGTAACTGGGAAGAGACAAGAACAATATACTTACACACACACACACACACACACACACACATCCTTAACCCCAGATTCTGCACTTTGAAAAGCATAGAGTAATGATATATAAGTTACCCAACATGAATATGAGCAGGGAAGGAGGTAGTGTGGCAGTCTGTGACCCACGGCACAGGGATTCTTCTGTCAGCATGAGCTTTCATGGCAGAAAAAGGGGTTGAAAGCCACTTTCTCCATAAGTAGTATGTTTATATGTAATTCACGGTAGCAAATAATTGCAAAATGTCAACATTTCGTTTTCCTCTTAAGAGCTTCTTTTGATTAGTGACCTAATTAACCATTAAGAAAAAAAGTTTTTTTAAGTGTAAATATGAAAAGAGAGAGTGTTTCTTAGCAGCAATTTGTGATCTTAAAATGTCACAGGCAGACACATTGTGAAGGTGCTACCAACCAGCACTTTTCAAAATATGACTCTATGTCAGCAGCGTGTGGCATAGATGTGTTTTTTTTCCCTTTATTCTGAAACAAGCAATGCAAATATAGATATGGTTGCCCAAGAGATTTCCTTCCCTTTTTGAAAACGCTTCAACATTTTCTCTGACAGCCTAGGAAAGGTTGTTTTTAAACTATTTAATTTGAGGCTGTATTCTCCACAGATAATGGCACATTTTCTCTTTCACTTCCCATGTGTATATATGGAAAAAAATGGAAAACTGCCAAACACACACAACACACACATGCATGCATGAACACACACAACACATACTTCCACGAGCATGCTTATAACACACTCACACATGTACACACATACACAATGCATGCACAACTACACATGCAATGCACATACACACAATGCACATACTTTCACACAACCTACACTTACACAAGCATGCATATACACTTACACACAATGTACATGTGTAACACACATACATACACAGCACACACAACTAACATGAGACACATACAACACCACACACAAAACACATGTGCACATTCCTATGCATAATGAACACATTTATATACTCACACACATAACACAGTTACAAACTTCTTTCACACACTTACAAACATGACACCCACGCTTGCACAAAATCACATGGCATATTTACATAATAATTTTAAAGACATCTCCCTTAGTCCTGACTCCACATGTCAAAGTGTGACATCTCCTGGGAGTTCTCAGCTGGAAACATTTCTGAAACAGCCTTTCTCACAGTTGACAGTAACCTGACCTTTTATTCCGGCTGCCCACAGGGACCAGGGATGAGCAAGATGCATGAAAATGGGAAAACACAAACAAACAACATCTCTAACCATGTAGCTTCCTTTTTAAAAGGTCCGACTCGGTTTTAAATTTATTCTACCTGGTTTCTACCCCATATTGAGATAATGGGGTTCTGTTATCAGAAACAAACAAAAAGGTTATAGGAGCCTTCTGTTTTTAGGTGATGATCAAAATAAGAGTCTGGAAAAAGTATATTATTCAAATCAACATTTATTGAATTATTTTATGCTATTTATTATAACACGAAATAGATAAAATCTAAGCACCTTAACCTAGTCTTTCATTGTTACACCCAATCACACATCCACATAGTCTTTGTAAATACACCTTTCAAGAGAAAGAACTCGCCTTTATTCTTTTCTTTAAACACTCCTTCTAAATCACCAAGCATAAAGGGTGGGTGCTTATAATCTGTGGTGAATAAATGAAGCCATCTTTAAAATGCAAATTCAGATTGAATTAAAGCACTGAATGGTGTTTATAGCATGTCACTTTTTGAGCAACTATTTAGAATTTACTATGTGCCAGGTACTATGCAAGGCTTTATTAAATAGTAAACATAAGACAATCCCTGCCTTCCTGGGGCCTCCAGGCTAGTGAGAGGGACATACATTACAATATCACGAGGTCAATGTTATGATGAGAGAAGGCACAGGGTTCTACTAGAAAACAGAAGGGAAATCTAGCCAAACTCTGAGGGTCAGGAAAGCCTTCCTTCATCTCCCTGAACATAGCTTTACTTCCAGAAACAGACACAGAAGGCCTACGAACTGCCTCAACGACAGCCACATTGATGACTTTACCTCTCTACTTAAGCCTGTGTAAGAACCCTCAGCTATGGCCTCCCTAATCATGTGGGCAAGGGTAGAATTTCAAGTGCTCTACAAAACAGCTAGACACCTTGTGCTGGATCACATCACAGGCTCCTAATGGCAGTCCCTTACTCAACTGCTGAAGAAACACTGTTAGTGAATTTAAGCATATGTTTGAGCAGCAATAACAAGAAGAAGAAAAATCTCAGCCAGATGATTTATAATATCAACATCCATCGAGATAATTGTTAAGTTCAGTTCCAACATTTGCCCTTTCTCAGAAATCCAGGGATGCTTGGAATTTCCTCTTTCTCCCAGCCTTGAAGCACAGTCTTTGAGAATGGAGATTGAAATGAGTCTTGTGGTAGGTTGAATTATGTATCTAGAAAACATATTCTTAATACTAATTCATTCCTTGGGGGTGTGAACCCATTCTAAATAGGATCTTCTGACAATCTTATTTTTATGTAAGAAGTGGTCAACTGAATCGGGTTAAGCTTTAATCCAGATTACCGCTGTCATTTATAAGCAGAATGAAATTCAGGTTTAGGGAGAAAGTGCCACATGGAGGAGCAGAATCTGGAAGTCAATGGAACAAGGATAAGAAGGGAGAAAATGCCATCATGTGCATTGTCAAGTGCCAGAAAAGACAAGGACCCAAGGATTGCAGGGAGCCAGCCACAGTCTTCAGGGAGAAAGCTTCACTTCTCCTAGGCTTAAAACTGTGAGCCAATAAATTTCCAGTTTAAGTCAATTTATTTTAACAACTGGGAAACTAAGGCACATCCATATCCAATCCCATCATGCCATTTTTATAAGCTTTCAGAAACATTTGGCAATCCATGATTTGAAAGAGATGTTACCAAGCGTACTAATGGTGGGGATGGGGAGGCAGGTTACAGGAGAATTTTAATGCAAGATATTAAGAATTCAGGGAAAAGATAGGCAAAAATAAAACACAAGGAAAATATCTCTGCTGTATGTATTAGAAGTTATAATCTGGGTTCTGTATCTTAAAAAAAAAAAGGAAATTTATCTTTAATCATTTTTAAAAGGAAATAATTAAAAGGAATAGGGTCCTCGGCCCAGTAGCCTCCTATCTCCACCATGCACAGGGTTCTATTGGAAGCCTGTGTCAGCCCCAGGTGTAGAGAAGATAAGGTCACTATCCACAAAACTCCAGCAATGGGATGATCTTTCACACATGCTTTAGACTGTGTAACCAGACAGTGGCTAACAAGGCTGTGCAGAGAAGATTGACAAATCACAGAAACAGAGATTGATTTCCTCCACTGTTGCCTAAAAGCAGATGAAATTATCCTTACATAACAAGATCCAGGAATTCTGTACCAATTTCCTGGGCCCAAATCAGTCTTTTCTTAGGGCATATTATAGTCTGATTTCAAATTTAAATCTCTCGGTTACTGAGTGAAGCTAGGTAGCTCTTCTAAACCCCTGGTCTGTAGCAAATGAGGTAAAATGTCCTCACTAAATCCCCATCTTTCATCTTATCGGCAATGGACAAACTTTCACTTATTTGTATTCTACCAGTTGCTGCTCAATGTACATGTGCTCCTTGGTTAGTTTCTGCAAAATTCATCACCCCAAAGATCTTCAATTATAAATTTGAGCAGTCATTGACTCACCAATTTTTAAAAATAGATC
Source organism: Cabassous unicinctus (assembly GCA_029593785.1). Taxonomy (NCBI): domain Eukaryota; kingdom Metazoa; phylum Chordata; class Mammalia; order Cingulata; family Chlamyphoridae; genus Cabassous; species Cabassous unicinctus. The sequence continues at coordinate 7,772 of JAQZBX010108834.1, forward strand.
TTTTAAAGAAGCTTTAGGTTACATAAATGTTACATAAAAAAATATAGGTGATTCCCATATACCTCCCCCCCCACACATACTTTCCCACATTAAAAACATCTCTTTCATTAGTGTGGTACATTTGTTACAATTGATGAATACATATGGAAGCATTGTGCTAAGCAGTCTATAGTTTACATTATAGTTTGCACTTTGTCCTGCACAATTTTATAGGTTTTGACAAAATGTATAATGGCCTGTATCGGCTATTGGACAGTCATGAAGGGCAATTCCAACGTCTCAAAAATGTCCCCATGTTGCACCTATTATTCCCTCTCCCTCCCCTCAGAACCTTTGATGATTCAAGTTTTTCCATTGCTAGAATAATCATAAGTCTACTTTAGTCATAGTTGCTTTCCACCCTTTTGTTAGTTTATTCCTCAATCTTGAAGATTTGGGATGGTGATGCTTCCCCGCCATCTCCGATTGAGAGAGTACTTATATCCCATAGGGCAGATTGATGGACCTTTATTGCTTGCAGTTGCAGACACTGTCCACTTCCTGGGATGGGCATTGTCCATTATCATCCTTTTCTTAGTTGTCCTGGGTGAATCCAATGAACTGGTGAGTAGGTGTTGCAACTCTGCTGAGATTCAGGGCTCAACTGGCATATGAACAGACCAAAGATTTAAGTCTCTGGGACATATATTTAACAAGTCTAGAGCTAATTATAGTTTCAAATGAAAGGGGCAGAAAAGCCATATGTAGGGAAATCATAAATGAGTTTAACTCTGTTACATTGGGGAGCATATATTCCAAAGTAAGGCCCATTGACAGGGTGCCAAATTCCTGAGATTGTCTGCCCTGCCTATAGTGTCTGATGTCTCCAGAGCCCTCAGGAGCCCCACTGTTTGAGAAACTGTTTACTGTGGCAGTCAATGAGATCCTGTTGAGACATCCATAAGCATAACCTCTGGAATGACCTCCTGACTCACTTTGAAGTCTCTTAGACATAAAACTGATTTGTATTTAATATTTCCCCCTTTTGGTCAAGGTCTTTTTCCAGATTCGTCACTAGTCAGTGTTTGGCAATGCCCTGAAAATGCCCCATGTTTCATCTATTCTATTTTTCCCTCCCCCTACCATAAGAAGTATAGTTATACTTCTTATAAACTATACTTCTTATGTAACCATTAAACTTCAATTTTGGAAGAATAAGTCTCATAGTTACATGCAAAAATATTGACGGTTTGACATATTGGTCTATTTTCTTTTATTAGACACTGCCTATGTTTTCAAGAGATTCTTGCCCCTCTGATTAAGAACATAGCAGGCCTCCCCAGGATGGGAGTTTAATATTTTTTGCTTATTGTGTGGGTCTCCACCCACTGAGATAAAACACTATGGCAAAATGAACACTTTCATATTCCACAGAAGCATGCCCAGGTGTGCCCTACCCTGCATATCCCTCCACCACCGACAACCTGCACCAATAACACTCCACTGCTATATTTGCCAAAAGAACGTTCCTACCATCATAGTATTAACCACAGCCCTGCAAATCCCAAGTTCACCTTCTCCATCCTCCAACCCTCACCCCAATTCCGTGGATAGTCCAACCCAAACCCCCACCTTACACCCCCTCACATTCCCGCACCCTGGAACCCAATCACATCACTGCACCACTATCACCCTCATCCACTGCCCAGCCATCCCCTTCCACCTTATTGTAGATTTTAAGCATCTACAATAAGGTAAGCATCAGCTCACTACCCTCTACTCCCTTTCTTCATCCTGGTAGCCTGTCTTCTATGCTCCAGTTCTATGAGTCTGCTCAATTTGCTTAAGTCATATCAGTGAGGTCATGTAATATTTTTCCTTCAGTGACTGGCTTACTTCACTCAACATAAGGTCTTCAAGATTCATCCATGTTTTCCTGTGTGTTAATACTGCTTTCCTTCTCATAGCTGAGTAATATTCTTTTGTACGTATATACCACAATTTGCTTATCCATTCATCTGTTGATGGACACTTGAGTTGCTTCCAACTTTTGGCAATGGTGAAATATACAACTATGACCAGGGGTCTCCCATGTGAGAGAGAGGCACCCAATCACTTGAGCCACTGCCACTCCCTAATTTTTAATTTAAAATGTGTGAAAGTGAGACATTTAAAGCCATGGTTCCTGTAGAAACCAATTCCCAAAGTAAACACTTCCTTAGAATAAAATAGCTATATTTATGGAATGATTATGCTTGTATTCTGTAAGAAAGGAGGAATGCTGATTCTTAATCATATCTTCTTCCCACCAAGAAGTGGTTTGCCAAAGAAGCTGAAAGAGCTGAAAGACTGAAAAAGACACTGAATTTCATTTTGCAGAGTGTCCTAGTCTGTATCGATTTGGGCAATGCAGCAACCACGCTTTCAGTTCTTATGAAATTTACCCCAATCTGCCAATTCCTCTTCACCTCCACTGATGCCAGATTAGACCAAAATTACTTCTCAGTTGGGCAATTTCCAGACCCTTCCACCTGGTCTCTTGGCTTCTACCCTTTCCAACCACCCATCCACTCTCCATAGCAGTAGCCTCACCAACGACTTCCTATTTCATTTAGAATAAAACCCAACTAAATGTGTCTCCCACTGGTGGCCTCCCAAGCCTCATGGTAAACAGTGCCCAGCCTTTCCCTATTATATTCCACTTAGTTCCTTTCTTGAGCCTCACACTGGCTATTCCCTGTCTGACTTTATTCTTTGTGACTCTGTACCA
>JAQZBX010108835.1:0-10520 GCA_029593785.1 Cabassous unicinctus
GGGGGGGGGGGGGGGTAGGGAAAAGTTCAAGATGAGAGGCACATATTTGAGAGTGATCATTAAGGAGATTGGTAGAATAACTGAGGGCAAACAATGGCCTGAGGACAAATTTTAGGAAACCCAGGCTGTAGGAGAAGGGAGGAGCTAGTTGTAGAAATTTAGGTGCCCTCAGAGGGTAGGAAAAGATATAATATTGTATAATGGAATCCAAAGAAGAGCTCTAGGAGAAATATTCACAAATAACTGAGTTTAAAGGACTGCAGTGAGAGCCCAACGAGGCTGGTTAGCTTGAATTGTTATAAATCCAGTCAGTATAGGTCCTCAACTTTATAGTTATGTGGTTATTTCCAGTTGCCATTATATTCTTGGAGTTTTATGCTGATTTGGATTACAAGGCATTTCCTGGATTGAGATTAAATGGGCTCTAATTCTCTGACTTTGGGTGCCTCTCAATGTGGGTTTCCAAGGAATGTTGGGGACTGGTCAGATCTGAGGAGTGGTGGGAGGTAGCTTGGGGAGGGCTCCTCACCTCTTTACTGCTCTAATGTTCTCCCTGTGGCCTCTGCATAGCCTGTGCAATGTGAAACTAGCGTTATTTAACATGTAGAGTCGTTTTGTTTGTGTCAGTGCAGGGAAGGGTAAAATGTGTACCTCTTAGTTGCTAAAATGGGTGAAAGGAATTTCGGAATTAAGAAACAAAGCAATCCACTTGTCAGATTGAATGTCTCCTACCTCTAGGTTCTATTGCTTCTCTTTTTTTTTTTTCTTTTTGGCTCCAGTTGGATTGGGGAAAGTCTGTGATGTTGAAATTTTAGTTCTTGTGAACAAGGAAGAATTAGGAAACCAGAACTTTTGAAAGAATTACTGTTTTTTCTATCCCAAATCGACTAAACTAGCCAAAACAATTCCACTAAGCCCAGTTCATGTGTGGTCAAGAATTTCCTGTCCATTGGGTGTAAAAGGAGGTTCTGCTAGAAATGCTTTTGGAGGAGAGTGGTATTTAGGGGTTTTATAGCAAGGATTAAAGAGAGCCAGATTAGGAGGAAAAACATGAGTAGGATCTTTCTCCTTCACTGTGGTGGGATGGGGCTCAGAGCACAGGGCCTTTCTTCTGGTTGCTAGCGTTATTAACCTGCTCTGGGACCTTGCGTAAGTCATTTAACTGTTTTCAACCTCAGTTTCTTCATCTGTAAAATGATGAGGGTAGATTAAATGGTCCTTTCCAGCTCTAAAAAGGTTTTGATTTATGACTTAAGTAATGAAGATTTGACTCCTAACCTATTTTCTCTGTCGAAAGTAGAGGAGGATCAATTCTATATTGCTAGGAAGTGGGGAGGGAAAAAATATTTTAGGAGGTTAAAGATCCTGTATTATTCAAGGGATTCTTGAATTGACCTTCCTTTAGAAATGCAGCTGTCATTGTGAGAAGTGTAACCTGAGAATGTTAAGTCTAAGAAAGCTTCTGATGTACTTCCCATCTTGCCAGAATTCCAGATCTTTCTTTAAAAAGTCACATGGGCAAGGAGATCACTGGAAAAGGAAAGTGGTTTCTTGCTCTTGCCTCCTTCTGGTCTGTGCCCAGGTGCTTAAGATAGCCTGTTTTTAAGTACCCTTTCTTATTCCTTGTTCTTGAATAGTCTTTATTTTTTTAAAGAAGTCCTTCCCTAATCTTTAATCATCAAAACCAGAACCTCATAAGAGCACTTTGTCTAGGGGAAGGGGAAGGCAATAGCAATGGAGTAGGGTGGGAAAGGGGACAGTCTTGCTGTCTTCTCTTGTTATATATAAACTGATGATATTTGTAAATGGGATGGGATACACATTGTTCCTCATGTGCATTTGGTGCTATGTCACACGAATGGGAGGAATAAAGGCTGGGAATGTTTGTATAGTATTATCACAACTTGAGTTTGTGGCTGTCTGGGTTTTAAATTTAATTTTCAGAAGGATGGACCTGCTGTAGTTGGCAAAGATCACATGTAGTGTTACATGTAAAAGTCTTTCAACCAGTCTGCCTTAGCTTGGCTTGGTAGGGAGGATAGTGACTGGGGTTCTGGGTGTTTTAACTTTGAATTATGCGAATTGATAACTGTTATTCTGCAGAGATATTCTCTAAAGTGTTTTCTGTGTTTTTTGTGTGTTTTTTTTTTTTGTTAGACCCCATTTAGGCAGATCTCAAACAGATACAATCGTTATTTTTATCTTTTACAGTCACATTTAGTTTTGATCTCATTTTGGTATTTGTCCAAAATATATCTAAGTTAAAATGTTTCCATCACTTTATTTTTTAGGAATGTGACTGTGTAAGTGCTGGCCTTCGGGGATCTAATGGTTAGAACAAAGCACCAGTCTGTAGAGGTTTTGAATCTAACAAAGAAGCTTCTTTTAAACATCATTGTATAGTTAATTCTTGATCTATTTTGTTTTGTTTGTTTTTTAGGAAGTACCAGGGATCGAAACTAGAACCTCACACATAGGAAGCATGTACTCAACCACTTGAGCTACATCCACTCCCCTTGATCTGTTTTAATTGATCTGTGACACAGAGACTCAAACAATTCATGTGTTCTTTAATTTAGAGGTTTATATTTGTCTTCCAGATTATTCCCCAAACATTAATAGAGGAATTGGCTTAGAGATCAAGGGAGTGATATCTCAGGAATACATGGGGTGGCAGGGTGGGGAACTTAACCTGTGACAAATTTTAAATTTCAGCACAGTCTGCCAACTGATCGACATGTGTAGATGATGTCATGCTAACTCTAGTTTAAAATGTTCTGCAGTAGCATTTAATTACCTGTCACAGCTTATGCAGATTTGTACATCTTTTATCATGGTTTATTTATAGATCATAATTAAATTGCTTATTAATCAAAGCATAATTTTAGGTTGTACATACACATGTGTGTGTTTCTTAGCTTACAGAGAAGTTACTCATGAGCCACAGTCTTGGGTTATTTTGGTCACTCCACTAGAGTCTATAAACTATGCCTGTAAAAAGGGCACAGTTAGAAAATGGCTGTTTTAGGGTTGAGTCATTGTGCTCTTACCAAGTTTCTTTGTTTTTTTGCCCCCCTTGGATTTTTATTTTCTTTTTTCTGAAAACTAGTTTAATTTTAAAATTAAGTGCAAAGCACTAATCTAATTCCATTGGTGTAGACTTTAGCACCATACTCACTATTTGAAATTAATGTCATAAGACAAATATATTTTGGTTTTCAGTTTGTACTTGAGTAGTGTTTATTTAGTGGACTTCGGTAAAGCCCTTTATATATATATACTGTTTTTTGTTGTTGTTGTTGTTTTATTGACTTTTTTGGTGTACAGTTCTGTGAGTTCCAACCCCCCTGCCGCCCTGCTTGCTGTCTGTGTCCATTTGCTGGGTTATCTTCTGTGTCTGTTTCTTGCCTTCTCTTCTCATTTTTCTCCTCTAGGCTTCACCAGGATTCGATCCTAGGGACCTCTGATGTGGGAGAGAGGCACACTTGCATCACCTCAGTTCCTGGTTTCTGGCGCCTCTCGCCTTGGCCCTCCCCTGCGTCTCTCTCTTGTTGCGTCATCATCTTGCTGTGTGGCTTGGCTTGCCGTGCATCTGTGCGGGCTTGGGGCTTGCCTTTTTCATTTTACCAGGAGGTCCCGGGGATCAAACCTGGGTCCTTCCATATGATAGACGGATGCCCAACCATTTGAGCCACATCCGCTTCCTTATATATATTAATTGTTCACAGTACACATTTAATGATGGTCCGGTAATCTCAAAAGAAAAAAAAACTACCTTAAAGGCTAATAAATTCAATAAAACAAAATCCATACAACTCCCCCCACCTCCAAAAAGCTAGCAATTGTGAGTTGTATTTATAGTGAACCCTAATGTTTTAAAATAGTTCTGGTTCTCCAACCATCCCACCCACCCCAGGTATGTAGCAATAGTAACCCATTATTTTATTCTAGCAGCCCCCCCCACCTCCACCCCCCCAAAATCCAGTTTTCTTTAGCTTTTTTAAAATATAAATTGGGAAAGTGTTATTAATAAGCTTTTTAAAAAGGCATATTCTATAACAAGAATGACATTTAAATCAATCAATAAAAGCATCTGACGAGACATTAAATTAACCATAGGTACCGGTTGTTGTTTCAAGTTGGGATCTCAATCCCAAAATCTGACATTCATAGTATTAGGAAGTTATAATACTGAAAATGGACTCCAGGTTGCTGGGTTCAGAAAAGAATCTATCTTTTCCCCAAGAATTACCAAAATCCAATTAGCAGCCTTCTCTAAAGAGAAAGTGATGATACTTTCAGAATACAATTTTCTGCTTGAAAAATGCCATCACTAAGTTTTTCTTACCTTAGTGTTTTGTTTTGTTTTATTTCATCTACCAGTCTAATAAATCCACATCATACCCTATGTACTTTAAATGCAAAAGTTATCTTCCTTTTAAGGAAAGGATTTTTCGCTGAGAATTCATGCTAGCAGAAGCCACCCAGCCGCACTCATCCACTGGAGCCATCGGGATCGGTCTGTTACTGTGTTGAGCCCCTTCCCTTACTACCAAAAGCCACTGGCTTGATTGCTGAGACTCCTGCTGCACACCTGCATCTTTATAAGTCTGTCTTCAATGCATATTATGGCAGTCACATACCTGCCATGCAGATTGCCTGCCCTCCCCCCCCCCAGCTTTTTTTTTTCTCAAAGATTTATATATTTAGTCATATTTTTATTTCATTATATCCTTCTCTCCCCCAGATGGGTCTCTTGTTTGTCTGCTCATTGTTTGCTCACCTTCTCCAGGAGGCACTGGGAACCGAACCTAGGACCTCCCACATGGGAGGCGAGTGCCCAGTGGCCTGAGCCACATCAGCTCCCTGTGGGCTGCGGCATCTGCTGGCTTGCGGCATCTGCTGGCTTATGGCATCTAGCTTGTTGTGGCGGGTGCAGCATCTGCTCGTCTTCTTTAGAAGGCACCGGGACATGAGCCCGGGACCTCCCATATGGTAGGTGGGTGCCCAGCTGGTTGAGCCACATCCGCTTTTCCTCCTTGGATTTTAATACGTTGAAAAGTTTGTATAAACTTCTTAAATATCTCATTTGCTAACATTTTTAGATATTTGGGGAGTGGGGAGGCTGTCCATGTTAAATAAATTGCCTCAGAAATAATTTACTAATTTCTGTTCAGAAAAGTATCTTAGAAATATTGATAATCTTGGCTTTAATTCTTTATATATAAATGTTTCCTTTTCCTGCCCAGATAAAAAAATGAAAGAATTTACGATGTGTGAGCATGTTCAAGGGGGCGAGTTTTAACCTTATTTTAAAATATGATTCTCCTAAATTAACCAGCATTTATAGACATCACTAAAATCAGACAAAATGTTTGACCATTAAAAAAATGTTTATGAAAATAAGATTTATGTAAGAGTACTGAGGTAAAAGGAGGGGGTAGATAACAATCTAATTGTCCCTTAATTTTAAGAAGTAGTCAGGATGATTACTGTCTAGATAATTAGATGTGTAAAAGAATTTGTGTTGGCATCTTTTTCTCCCAAAATACATGGGCTTGGGATGTTTTCTTTTTTGGTATTTTTCTGATTTTGTTTGTTTTCATCTAGCAGGCATTTCTTTCACTTTTAGTGAGGTCCATCTGTCACACACATACCCAGCTATTCCAAAAGCCTTGATAGTCTTGTCCTACACAGATAAGCAGTGAAAAGTCTTGGCTGAAATCTGGAACCAGAAGGGGAAGGCAGCCTTGTGCTCCTCTCCATTTAAAGTGAAAATTTTTGATACACCAATTGTCAATGCCTCTCAGGGGTTCTTCTTTAGAGGGGTATATTAAATTGGTGTGGCTCCCCTTTTGAAGTGGAAAGGCTTCCTTAAATTTTTTATCTGGCCTGGAGAGGAGGAAGGAGTCGTCTTTTATTTCTGTGAAATTACCAGTCTCCTTCAGTTCCCTTATGAGGCATCCGTTCCATAAGGGCATGTTCCATAAAACATGCCCTTATTAATGTCATTCCAAATTGTTTTCATTTTTTCCCAGTTTTGATGATTAGTAAGAGAAACTAGTATATGTGCAAATGAAGATTAGTCCTTTTGCTTCTGCCTGCCACATCTTCCCCAAAGATGTTTAGTGTCCCCCATAACTAGTAAAGCATATAGATATACCAAACAGTTATATTTGAGTCCATGTGATTATATAGACCTAACTGACACTGCTGCAATACCGTGAAATGGCAGTGGGACCATAGGATTGAGCCCTTATTGTTGGAGGAATGCCAGAAATAGATCAGTTATAGTTTACCAGCTGTTTGAATGGCTGTCTAATAATTTGCTTGGTGGTTTTGTGCTTTTGTTTTAAGATCTTAGCAAAGCAATGTCTCAAGATGGTGCCTCTCAGTTTCAAGAAGTCATTCGACAAGAGCTAGAATTATCTGTCAAGAAGGAGCTAGAAAAAATACTCACCACAGCACCATCATCTGAGTTTGAGGTATGGACTCTTAACAGTGTTTTTGTTTTTGTCCATCTGTAGTGCAGAGTTGCTGCAGATGATGATCATCCAACCTGCCATAAGCGCAAGATGTAACAATAACACCAACAATATCAGTATTGTGTAACCTGAAGGATTTCCAACATTTGCCCATTGTAAAACCTTTATCTTTTTTTTTTAAATTATTCCAGAAATTTCCCAAAGTCATTGAAAGAATCAGAAAAAAAATTAAACTTTGTTTGTTCTGTGTTTTGATATCACTGGGTAGAGAAATAGATACCAATTGGAATTGTGAGAACCTAGTTTATTAAACAAATTCCCTGCATGCTTTCTTCAAAGAGCCAATTCTGATAGAACTAAACTATTCTACTTTGACAGTGAGAATAGAGGCTTACCAGAATAGGGAGGTATTTTCCTTAGCTTTTTACTTATAAGTCAATAAATTATCCTTTTCATTTTCAAATTTCAATCTGTACTTAATGTTTTGAGGTTAGGTGTGTGCTATTTTGTTCTTTTGGTGAAGATTGATTTCCACTTCAAAGAAGTAAAAAAGGATATTGGTGACTAAATGTACAGAACCAGTTAGAATTCCCATGGACTAAATGGTGTTTAGATTATATGATGCTGGTAGAGGATTATTTTCTTTTATTTCTTTAAGTATAATTCCCATTAGCTTTTCTTTAGTTTTAAATTGGGTGTACAAAAGTCTATGCTGTACTCCATTTTCTAAGAGTATACGAATTTCATTTAAAGATACTGAAAATATATAGTTTGTGTCTTTATTAAATATTAACCATTCCACTGGTTGTAACAATGACTCTATTTTTATAGCACACCAAAAAAGACCTTGATGGATTTCGGAAGCTATTTCATAGATTTTTGCAAGAAAAGGGACCTTCTGTGGATTGGGGAAAAATTCAGAGGCCTCCAGAAGATTCGGTAAGTTTTAGATAAAATGTAGGAAAATGTAATTTCTGACATTGGTTAAGCTTCGGGGGTGGGAATCGGTAAGAACCATCACTTCAAACACAGACAGGGATTGCTTTGAATTCTCTTTCCCCTCGTTCTGAAACCACAGCAATAGTTTTCTTCTGCTTCCCTTTATTTAGACCTGTCTTTCCAGTCCTGCTGAGAACTCAGGCAAGTTTAATCTTCTGACAGCACTATCTCATACCTTCCCTTCCCTGAATATGAGGTAATCTTTTGCACAGGAACAACTACATAGCAAGAGCTTCATTTATGCGCTTTCTCTCCTTCTTGCTCCCAAACCATTTGATTTCTTTGTCTGTAGGGTCATGGACAGACATTTAGTCTGATCTTAAAGTTGTTCCCATGTTGTCAACCTATCTTTATAGCCTTATTTCCTCTGCCTGCCATATGTGAATCAACCCGGCACTCCCTTTAAACAACGGTATTTTTCTGCTTCTGGATTTCTGTTTATGCTATTTTCCTGGACTGTTTTGGTCCCTTCACCTATCAAAATCCTGCTTGTTCTTCAAGGCCCAGTCCAGATGTCTCCATCTCTGTCACCAGTTTCTAGCAGAAAGCTGCACTGAAAAGGTGTAGTATATTAGTATCAGAATTGGGTTTGATGCCTAGCTCTGCTGCTTATGAGCTTTGTGTAAAGTGAGAATAGTACCAAGCACTTTTTGTCTCACAGCATTATGAGGCTTTGTGAAGATAATATATGTGGAAACACGTTAGACTGTGTAGCACTTTGCAGATGGTCATGGTTATTTCTACCGTGACATGGCTCTTAGCTGGCCTAATATAGTAGGTGCGTTGGCATGTGTGTGGTTTTCAGTACTAGACTATATGTTCCTTTAGGCCAGGGAACATATATCGGACATTATTTCCTAACCAAATGTTTGTTGAATGGATCATCAAATGAAATGATTGTCTAGGGAGTAGGTTTTGTTAACATATTGATCTTTCTTTTCCTGTTAGCGCTTTTGGCCTTGAACTGTTTGTGTCACTTTTCACTACAGGAAGAAAAGACTATCATTGAATTGGCATAATTGTATGTAGATAGTCTGTTTCTTATGTGTCTGTCAATCTTAGATAATCTAATATTGGCTTAAAAATAGGGCTGTTTAAAGCAGGAATTTGGCAAACTTCTACCTGAAGGCTGGTCCACTGGCTGTGCTTGTAAAGTTTATTGGAACACAGCTGCACTCCTTTGGTTATGTACCATCTGTGGTGCTTAAGCCAATGGAATTTTTAAAATATTTTTTCATAATATAAAGATCTTAGATACAGTTCCCAATTACGAGTACTTTTATTCCCATATGTGGAAAATGTCTTTCAGTTCTTAAACTTTTTAAAATTATAAATTACATGCTCATTATAAAAAAAAGTTAGAAAATAAACGAGCTAAAAAATTAAATAAAAATCCCACTTAACCATTCACCTTCAGGAATCTCTTGTTTTTGATGTTGAAGTTGAAATTCCTCTTACATGTAATGCTTTCTGATTAAAACGTGTTTTCTGTTTTGTTTTGTTTTTAGGGTTTTTTCTTTTGGTCTTTGATTTCCTTGGCACTAGTAAATGAGTTGTGGTTTATTTTTTTCCTTTTAAGTGGTATAATTAATTAATATTTCCTCTTGAAAAAGAGTTAATAAAAATTCTTCTAGATAGGTATATTGTTTAAAAAAAGGAACTGGATGTAAATTGGGCCAGATTTTAAAAAATGTTTGGGAGCAGGCCTAAATTGAGAATATAATATATTTAGACATTATATATTTCCCTCTTTAAAATCCTATACTTTTTAACTTAAGTGAGATTACTTCAATTAGGAATAATTCTTATCTAATGATTGATTTGTGGTTTTCTCAATGGTTAATTGTTGCTTGCTGAGTTGGGAATTTTTTTTTTTATTTTTATTTTTTTTGCTATTCAAACCCAGTCTTTGATAGTAGAGCCTACCTTGAAGGCAGATTTGTTACTTTCAGTGTATTTTAAGGTTCAGGCTTCTGCTTTGCCAGTAGAGCAATCTGCCTTGGTTTATTTTGAGAGAAGACAAAGATATAGGACTGGAATTCTTGAAGTGGGGCTTGGAGGGTGGGGAAGGAAGGGGGATAGAGGGACCAGAATCACCTCAGGGACTTTTTCCAGTTCAGTACTACCCTCCCCCCATTCCCAGTCTTCTATAGTGAACCAAGTTACTGATGGGAATGCAGAATTGATGTAGGAAAAAAAAAAAAAAGAAATAGAAGATGGAATTCTGAATATAATATGATTTTGTAAAGTCTTTTCTTTTTCTGTTTATGAAAGTACTAAGTCTTCATTAAAAGTTATAAGCCTTCATTTTGAAGCCTAGATTTTGAACCTCTTTAAAAAATAATCTTGTAATCAGTTATGCCCTTAATGTTAAAGGTTTTGGAATTTAGAGACAAAAAAAGTTCTCTTCAATGATATCATGTGCTTCTTAAGGGCATGACATAGACTCTGCAGCTTACTAGCTTTTGCAACTAGTTCTGAGAATACAAATCAAGGGTAAGCGTTTGTTCCCCCTTCTTCCCCTTCCCTCCCCTTTTACACAACATATACGCACATGCACATATGCACACAGGCTGTCTCTCTTAGGTTTTAGAGCTTATATAGAGATGAAATTTCATTTTGAAATATAATTTGGTGAATATAGATTTTTATTTTTTAAATACAGGTGATATTTTACCCTTGTAATCAAAAGGAAATTACTGTGAAAGAACAGCCATTTTGAGGACATTTCTCATGTCAGTCTTGCATGTAAGCATTGGCATAATAGAAGATTTATATTTTTGTAGGAGTTCACAAACTATCAGTCAGCCCTGTTTTGTAAATAGTTTTATTGGAGCGCAGCTACACTCATTCATTTATGTAATGGTCTGTGGCTGCTACTGTACTATGACAGTAGAGGTGAATAGTTGTAACAGCCCACAAAGCCTAAAATAGTTTACTACCTGCCTCTTTAGAGCCAGCTCTGTTTTAGAATGTTTATTTTCAGAAGATCTTTCCTTAGCACCCAGAAAATTGACCTGAAATCTTTTTCAATTC
>JAQZBX010108836.1:0-10521 GCA_029593785.1 Cabassous unicinctus
TAGTATCCTGCACAGCTTTATATATTAAAAAAAAAACTAAGCCACCTAATTTCTAAAAATGGTTCAGAAATCTAAGAAGGCAAATATTTTTTTATTTTATAAGACTTTTATTCAGATACTACATTATGTTGAGGTCAAGTAAATGTTATAGTGAAGTCCTTTATTATCTATATCATACATTGGAGACTAATAAATTCTAGAAATTCTGTGTGTCTGGAAGTGCTTTAATGAATATGAAAATAAATCACAAGCTTGTAATTTAAAAGGGGACAAAACAAGTATACATAAAATAAATTTAACTGGTGCATTTAAAGCTCCTTCATACAATTTCATCAGGGCAGCAGCATGGTATACTGGAAAGTATTGCACCTAGTAGATTCTAGGTTTGCATTGCCGTTTTAATCTTTTAATTTTGGGGGCTAGCAAACTACAGCTCACGGGCTACATTTGGCCTGTCATCTGTTTTGCTTAAAAGCAATATTTTATTTAATATATTATTATAGAAGTTGTGAACTTCAAAAACCATGCACCTGTGTAAAATTCCCATACAACATCCCTTCACCAACACCACACCATGGTGGAACATTTGTTACAGATTATGAGAGAATATCGTCAGACTATTATCACTAACTATGGTCCCTAGCATACATTTGGCATATATTTTCCATTTCCATACTCCCTCTTAACACAGTATATCTTTAGCATTGATGCAAGAATATTACAGTATTGCTGTTAACTATAGTCCATAGGTTACATTAATTGTATTTTTCCCATTCTCATCACCCTGCAATAGTGACATCTGCTCTAGTTCACAGAAGGACATTCTTGCATTTGTACCATCAACCGCAATTCTCATCTGCCTCTGGGTTCACTGTTATTCAGTCCCTATATAATTCTCTAGCTTTCTTTCAACTGACCTTTATATCCTTAGCCTGCACTCTTCAGCCACAATCCCATTTATAAACCAGCTGCTACTCACTATAAGGTGTTGCCATCAACTCTGTCCACTTCCACACTTTCACAGTCAAGTTAATTAAAACTTCTACGTACATTAAGCGTCAGTAGTCCTCAGCCCTTCTCTTGCCTCCCAATAACCTAATCTCTAGGTTTTAACTCCATGCATTTATGACCATGCAGTGTTTGTCCTTTTGTGTCTGGCTTACTTCACTTAGCATAATGTCTTTCAGGGTTCATCCATGCTACGATACGTGTCATCTGTTTTTGTAGATAGTTCTACTGAGCATCCCCATACCTATTCATCTGTGCATTGTTGGGGGCTCCTTTTCAGCTACGATATCAGGGTTGAGTATATGCGACAGTGACCTTCCGCGAATCTGATCCTTTACAGAAAAGCTTAACAACCCCTGTTTTAGATTATTCTAGAAGCAGAGTATTTCCTTTATAACCAATTGTTGTCTATAGTTAGAATTTTGAGATTCCAGATGTTATGCAACAAGGAATATAGTCCCTAATTTGGAGATTGTTTCTTTAAGCATTAATGTTCCACTCTACAAAGCTAGTTCTGGCAATGCCTCACAGTCAAAGTCAGAGTATGTCTTTCTTTGAAATTGTTACTTAATACTGAAATATGAATACGTAAATATAAGGTGTGGAATGAAAGAAATGGGTGAAGGCTGTTGGCTTCTTAACTAAACCAAAGTGCTGCCACTGATTGGATCCTCTCCATCTTTTGTACCTATATTAGGTATTGTTCTAGGTTTACTCAACTCAGAAACCTTTAAGGATATGAGAAGTAGATATGGGGATCTTGTTTGTTCATTTGTTTTTAAACCTTTCAGAATCACTCGTGATTTGGACCTGCACTGATCAAGGGCATGCAAATCGTGGGAGCCTCTATGGAGTAAACAGCTGATGAAAAACAACAAACTATCTAGAGTCCTAAAACCCTTCTTTACAAGTGGCGCCTTCACACAGTCTCCTATTTAGATGATTTGATACAGTACTTTGCAAAAGACTAGTCGAAGTACATTTCTCATGAAGTTCAAACCATCCCTTTCCTACAAATATATAGTGAGCATATATTGCAGATGTATTAACTCCTTAATGAAGGCACCAGTTGGATGAAAAAACTGGTTCAAAGATAAAAACAAGATGGAGTGAGTGAAAAAAGGTGCTAGAACATGATCATTTAGTGAAATAACAATGCTGGTTAGTGTCCTGTCCGGCAATAAAACTATGTCTAACTTTTCTTCCAGTCTGAAATAATTTCCATCTTTTTCCTGACAAAATTGGATTTCAGCTGTCAACCTCAGACAAGTTAACATCTAATTTCACAAAACTTGAGGTATAGTCAATAGTTAAGAGCCCAAATTTCCTTTGTGCATCGGACCACGGGTGGGGCTTGTTAGACAATTGAAAGGGCATGCAGTAATTCTCTTGCTTTATTTCCAAGTTTCGGATAATTAAAGGGTATGTAATTGCTTACAACATAATTTTTTTTTAACATTTCTAAACAACTTAGACAATATATTTTCAAAATATATTTTAAAATATATTAATTGGGTCAATGGAAAAGGAAAGCCTTGACCGTGTTGTGTTATGAAACCCTAAAACAACTTGCTCCTTGCAAGTTGACGCTCACTGCTTTCCTATCAAACTTTTCTAAGCCTACTGAGATCAAAAGGGAGCACTGAGGCAACATTTCCCGAGTGTGGTCCTCCAAAGAGATTTATCATCTCTTTTGTAAGAGCCCAGATTTGTCTTCTCGTGCTCATGCCGTGGCGGTTTTATCAAGTTACATTTGGCACACCTCTTGTTAACTCTTCTGTCTCTTCTGAACACATCAAAGTTTGTTTCTGTGATCACCACAGCCATAAGGACCTCCCAAGTAGGAATGTTTAACAAAAGGTGCCAAATAGCGAAATGATTACCATTGGCAAGTAGGAAGGCACTGTAGGAAGAGCTGAGAGCCAGAGGATATTTGCTGCCCAAAATGAGGAGCAGAGTATGGTGAAATGGGTCATTAGCAATAGATTGCCCTATTCAGCTGCCACCTGAACCACTCACTAGTCTCAGCATTATCTTCTCAAGACCCTTTGAAATACAGACTTATCTATTCCCCAATTTTATAGATAGGGAAATTGAGGCTTGGGGCATTAACCTGCCCAGGTTCACAGAGCTCAGAGAGGGCAGGGATTTAAACCTAGGTCTGTGGTTCCAGAAACCAAGCTTTCAACTACTGACTCTTTGCTCAAAAAACATCTACGTAGAAGCTGAAACGGTGATCTGAGACTTTCCACCGATGGAAAGAAAGCATATACTCAAGAAAAATGTGATTTGTTGGTTTAGTTATTAATTTTTAACAGTTATACCTCCAGCACTTGTTCTTACAGGAGAATGTCCCTCTAAGTAGAATATTTAGGTAATTAAATTGAGTGACCTCAAACTCAGTTTTCTTATCTGTACAAGATCCTTAAAGACTTCGGTTCTAGAAATCTATGGTTATCTGTGTTATCCAAATAAAAAGGTGGGTGTTCCTACCTGAAAGAGCACTACTAAATGCATTAGGTGCACATCCATTTCTCTTTCATGCCTTCCTAAATTGCCCCAATTCCTACCCACTTCCATCCAGCTGCTGAGCCCCAACACCCACCCTGCTTTAGTGAAAACTGCAAAGTCTCCTCACAAGCTGGCTAGACAGGAGGGAAGGTGCTCTTGGAGGTTCCTGGCTCTGACGGACAGTGCAGATTGCCTACCCTGCACCCACTCTCATGCCTTCTTGCTACTCAAACCCCAGTTCCGTGTGGAGAGCAAATTCTTTTTGCGGCAATTAGATTTTACTGTAGCAAAGGGTGGCCTTATGAACCAATTCTATCTCATGAAAGGCAGATGAAAGTTCCTGAGCTGACCTTCTGGCAAAGCTTTTAAAGGGGCCACACTCGGGGCATTTGGCCTTTTACCCTTCTTTCCTCTTGCCTAGAATGTGATGTCTGGATAAGGACCCAGAGAATGGTAGGGCTTGGAAAGAAACCTCATAATATTGCTTATGAACTCCTGGGCTCATCACCAAGCTGTGTGAGCATGAATATGAACCTAAACTGAGAAAGGTCACTGTCCAGGTATCAGCTTGGCCGCTTGGCAAACACATGGCACAGATGCAAATAACATTGCAAACCTTGAAAGCGGAAATGACATTGAAACCACAAGCCAACAATCTGGTTGGAACTTGTGACCTAAACCCAATCAGATCAATTGCCTACTGAAACAGAAATATAAATGTTTTCTATCGGATTTAAACAGGGGCCAGAGTCAACTAGCATAATTTTCAAAATATCCTATATGTAATCCAAAATTACTCAGCATATGAAAGAACCAGGAAAATCTCAACTTTCAAGGGAAAAGACAATCAACAAATGCAAACACCAAACTGTTGGAATTATTTTACAAAGACATTCAACCAGCTACTATCAAAATGTTCCAAGAAGAATGTGTGATTCCTCTTGTAATGAATGGAAGAATAGAAAATCTCAGCAAAGAAATAATATAAAGAACCAAATGGAAATTTTAAAGCTAAAAAATACAGTAAGAACTCACTGGGCCAGCTCAATAAAGAATGGAGAAAACAGAGGAACGATTTAGTGAATTTGAAGATAGATCAATAGAAAGTATCCAGTCTGAACAACAGAAAGAAAAAGAAGGGGGGAAAAAAGAACAAGAGTATCCGGTTTCTGTGAGGCAGTATTAAAAATTCTAACATCATGTTGAGTGAAATAAGCCAAGACACAAAAGGATAAGTATGGTATGATTTCTCCTATAAGAAATTCTTGGAATAAGCAAATCCATAGAGACAGAATGCAGAATAATGGTTACCAAGGGAGACTGGAGGGAGGAATGGGGAGTTATTACTAAATGAGTATGAGTTTTGGTTTAGGATGATCAAAAATACTCGAAATAGATGGTGGTGAAAGTTACAGAGTACTGTCAATGCACTTAATGTCAAAGAATTGTCCACAAAAGGGCTAAAATGATTTTTATGCTATATATATGTTATCAAAATTAAAAATAAATTGATTATTCAAAAAAAATCTATAGAAGATGGTGTTGGAGTAGAAGATGGTGGTGTTCCTCATGTAAACAATGGATGAAGAGCAAAAAGCTGCCTGAGGGAGCTGCTTTGGGGACCTGCAGACCAGGAGAGTGCTGCGCATCCTCTGGGAGCACAAGGGACAGGGAGACAGGCTGAAGTGAAAATTGTGAGTTACTAGCCCCCGCCACTAGGAACGGCATCCATCCCCCACCCTCGAGGTGAACAGCCTGTATAAAACCCGTAGCTCACTGCAGCCAACTGAGAGGGGAATGGATTTCTTCTTCCCTGGGAAGAGGGAGGGTGCAGTGGAGGCTGGAGAGTGGTTTCTCTTCAGCAAATTTGACCAGCAGAACACTCATTGAAGCTCAGCTCTGGCCAGACCAGACTCATGAGCAAGTGGAGATTGAAAAAAAGCACCTTTGAGGAAAGATTTGCCAATGAGCACTATCTGCTGGCTAGCCGGGAAACTGCAAGGAGAAAAACTCCTTTTACGAGTCTCTCATCCTAGTCCCCTAGGAGCAGACCTGCGCCCCATTAGTGATCAGTGTAGCAGAAGGAGAAGAGAATGGAAAAAGGGCAGAAAGAATATTTGAGGAAATAATGACTAAAAACTTCCCAAGCCTTATGAATGACATAAATATCAATATCCAAGGACAGCGCACCACAAACAATAAATCCAAATAGACCTACTCCGAGACACTTACTATTCAGAATGAAAAATACCAGAGATAATGAGAGAATTCTGAAGGCAGCAAGAGAAAATGTATTACACACAAGGGAACCTCAATAAGACTAAGTGCCAATCTCTCATCAGAAACCATGGAGGCGAGAAGAAAGTGGTATGATATATTTAAGGTACTGAAAGAGGAAAACTGCCAGCCAAAAATTCTTTATCCAGCAAAACAGTCCTTCAAAATTGAGGGTGAGTTGAAAGTCTTCACAGACAAACAAAAACTAAGAGAGTATGTTACCAAAAGACTGGATTTACAAGAGATACTAAAGGGAGTGCTGTAGCCTGAAAGGAAAACACAAGAGTGAGAGACTTGGAGAAGGGTGCAGAAATGAAGAGTATAATCTAGGGAATGTATAACATAGTGATTTTGGTGGTGGATGAAGATTGTGGTTAATAGTATAAATATAAGAATGTTATTTTACAAAGTATTAATAATATGGTTATACATGAGAAGATTACAACTAATATTGGGATGTTTCCTTTTTGAGTAATGAAAATGGTCTAAAATTGACTGAAGTGATGACAGCACAACTCTGTGTGGTGGAAATGAGAGCCACTGAGTGTACACTTTGGATTTTACAAAGCATGGAACTGTATAACACAGGGAATCCAGTGGTGGAAGATGGACTATGGTTAACAGAGCAAATATAAGAATGTTCTCTCATGAACTATAATAACTATATAATACTAACAGAAGGTGCTAATACTCGGGTTGGAAGTAAAATACACCAAATGTAAGATATGGGCTATAGTTAGTAGTAATACTTTGACGATGCTCTTTCATAGTTTATATGAGCTCTTTCACAGCAATGCAAGGTGTTGGTGGTGGGGTAATGTAGGGGAGCCCTGTATGGTGATTGGTATATTTGTTTTCTAAGTTCACAACTTTTACTATATACTTGTTTTTGTATGTTCATGTATGAATGACATACTTCAATAAAATTTTATAATTAGAAAAAGAAAAAGAAAATAAAAACTATAGTGATAGACAGCAGACTTGTGGTTTCCAGGGTTTATGGTTAGGGGGAGGTACAGCAGAAGGAAGTTTTTTGGGGTAATGAAACTGTTTTGTAACCTAATGTGGCAGTGGTTACAAGAATCTATACAGGGGAAGCAGCTGTGGCTCAAGCGATTGGGCTCCCATCTACCATATGGGAGGTCCCGGGTTCGTTTCCCGGGGCCTCCTGATGAAAATGAAGTGGCCCACATGGAGAGCTGGTGCAACAAAAAGAGACAAAGAGGAGAGACAATGAGAGACACAACAAACCAGGGAGCTGAGGTGGCTCAAGTGATTGAGTGCTCTCTCCACCATCAGAGGTCCCAGGATTGGTTCCCAGTGCCTCCTAAAAGAGAAGACGGGAAAAGAAGACAAGCAGACACAGAGAGCACACAGAGAATGGACACTGACAGCAGACAGCGAGTGCAAAACAAGGGAGGGGAATAAATAGATTAAATTTTAAAAAAAAGAATCTATACAGTCTTAAAATTCATAAATCTGTATACCACAAAAGTCAATTTTACTGTAAGTTATATAAAAAACAAAAACACCTAGGTAATTGGAACTTGCAGCCAGCCTCTTGAAAAACCTTGGAGGACATCTAGGCCAAACAGACTTTCCCTCTGCAGCCATGGTTTAATAGCCCCGAGAAGATGGCTTTCCACGTCCATTAAGAAAATGAAGCTCATCATTTCTTTATGAAGATAATAATAGCTTCTATTTTTTTAGTTCTGCTTTCAAGGCATTCCAAGCCCTTTGCTGACGTTATCTCACAAGCTCCAGGCAAGGCTACTTCAATCCTCTCTTGCCCACAATTTAAATGAATCTATTCCAGCAACTCTACAGCAAGTCTGGACTTTCCTGCATTTCATCATCAGCACCAAGTGGCTTGGCATCATCTGTCATTTTGACTTGATCCATCAGCAAATGGAGTAGAGGCTCTCCAGGGCAGAGACTCTGTCTTCTTGCTACATCCCCCAAGTAATCCATCCTCACGCCTGCCTGGGACACTGTAGGGGCTCAATTTAGCCATAGATATTGAACAAGTCCAATTCCCCACTTTCAAGAAGTTTATTACAGAGATCAGACAAATGCACATGAAAATGCTAACTCGCCATTACAAGGCAGGGAAATGGTGGCTCAGGTACCCAAAGCAGTTAAGTCAATGTTGCAAGATGGCCAGGGAAGGATTCAATTTGGCAGTTGGAGGGTCCCAGAAGGAGCACAAGCAAAGGTGTGGAGGTGGAGATGGGCATGGGTATCACTGCAAAGGCCAGAAGCTGTGCTGGGGCCCCTTTTCCTTGCACTGACTCTACCGTGTGCTGATGAGGAGGCAGGACCACTGCTTCCACTCTTGCCCTCCACAGATACCCAGAGGAATTTCAATAAAACATAAATCCAGAATCTCCCTTTAGCTTTCCATCTCACCAAAATAGAAATCTCTGCTGCTGTCGAGCCTTGGGTATTCTGCTCCTGCCTTCCTCACTCACCTTGTCCCATGCTACTCTCCACAACACTCATATTTCAGCCACACTGGCTCTGACTCAGCAGCACTTGCCTTGCTCATGCTTTCACCTTGTCCCTATTTTATCAATCCCCCGTATCAGAGTATTGTGCTGCCCGGCAGTGAGGAAAGTGTTGAAACCTGGTGCTGTTGCTCAAGAAGATGACTCCTGGGCACCTGGACCTCTGGCAGTGGTGTGCTGGTAAAGGTTTATCAACTGGCTCTGGAGGGGAAAAAAAAAAAATCCCTGATTTGTAGTGTTGCCAGTTTCGATGGTGTAAATGTTCCCATCATGGCCAATTTCAAACTCCACGGAGACATCACCGAATGCATATTTGAAAAGCGATGCACACAGTCGGCTCTTGCCAGCTGGAGGGGGCAGCTCCTGCACACCAGTGACAGAGCATGTGACAGAAAGAGGATGTTCCCTTTATTTCTATGAATAATTGGCATCTGCTTACTCAGAATAAATCCTCTGAGTAAAGTAAAAAAGAAGACACTTATACTTTGTGTGTGTGTGTGGGGGGGGCAGTTAATGTGGGAAAATTAAGGTTGTTTTCAGAGCACAGAATCTGTTTCTGTTTTAGTTTTCCCAGGGACTTTTATTTTCCCTTTTGTGTAATAACAGGATCACAGCTGATAAGCAGTCTGAGACATAAACAAGGTCTACTGCCCCTGAGACATCCAGACATTCGCTTGGTGGGAATCAGTAGCCATAAGAGAGTTCCCTTCATCCCCTTGTGACATGCTGAAAAAGATAAACAATAATTCCTATAAATCTGATCTCCTGGGGAAATCATTCTCTGTCATTTTACTTAGGGACTTGGCATTGAGGAAATGTAACAGGCCTTCTGATTAGCAGTAAGATGGTCCCAAGGATCAGCACCAACCATAACTTATTTAATTGGCTTTAATTTACCAAGCATTTTCTAAATTCTAGTTGCTTGGGTAAGAAGATAACACTGCCTCAGTGCGGGTTTGCAAAGAAACCAGAAGAACTGTCTTTCTTCAATTGCCTAGAGCCTACTTGAGGATAAAAATGTAAATATATGAAACGATAAGACAATAATAACATAGCAAGAGTATGTGGACTGTCTGTATCCTGTGTTGAAGAAGTCCAGAAACGAAGAATGTGAAGAGGAAAGGTTTCAAAGGAAGAGAACGCTGAGCAAAGAAAATACAGATCTGTGATGGCTTGTGCAAGGATATGCAGGTGGGGCAAATAAATTAACATTCATGAGGCAAAAATGAAACGAATGTAACTTCTAAAGTCTTTTCTTACACTCTCATTTCTTTGTGTTATCCGCTTGACCATCTCTCTTTCAGATGTAATGAATGGCTTTATTTACCATTTGCTTTGCACATTTCTTTCAGGCTTGCTGCTAAATAAAGAACCATCTTGATCTCATTTTGTCCTCAGCACAGTCCGTGATGTAGGTGCAAGCTAGTCAACCTATTTTGGAGTGAAGAAATTAAGATTTAGAAAGCAATCTGTTAAACTTGCTGTAGCAGTTAGCTTTGTTGTGTAACTAATCACCCCAAACTTCAGTGGCTGAAAAAACAGCCAGTTATTTAGTTCATAATTCTGCAGGGTGTCAGTTTGGGTGAGACTCAGGTGGGCAGTCTCTCTCTGCTGGGCTCCCCTTCAGCCGGGTCGACTTTGTAGATCTTGCCTGGGCTTTCTCAAATATCTGGGGCCTCAGATGAGATGGCTTATCTTTGCTCCACTTTGTCACTCATCCTTGCTAGGCTAACCCTGACTCACAGGGCCTTTGGCAATGTCTCAAGAATGCTAGGAGGGACAGACAGGGCCTCCTGAGGCTTAGGACTGAAATGGCACAGTGTTAATTTTGCCACATTCTACAGGCCAAAGCAAGACACCAGGCCAGCCTGGAGTTACGAGGTGGGGAAGTAGACGCCACGTATTGATGGGAATTGCCTAGAAGTCAGTAAGGGGCCGTGGATCCAGGGAGGGGTGGAGAAGTATGACCATTCTTGCAAGCAGCCACACTTGCTGAAAACATCAGAAAACTGGTATGGACATAGGATTCAGATCCCAGAGCATGACTCCAAAGTCATGTTCTTCATCACAAAACTATTCTAAAATTCAAACCCTGTCTCTTTCACCAGCTTCCTTATATGGCCATACCGTCTCCATATGGCATAATTTATCTCTGTCCCATCACCAGGTTCCTTTAATTAGACGTGCGCTCAATGCAACCAGATGCAGATGCCTCCCC
>JAQZBX010108837.1:0-10518 GCA_029593785.1 Cabassous unicinctus
GGTTGAAAGGGAAAGTCTAAGGACATTTATATTAGTAGAAGGAAAGCTAAAAAGTGTAACTTGGGACTGTATAACATAGTGAAACCACATGTAAAATAGGAATGTGGGTGATATTGCATATATAAGACAGTTTTTTTTTACAAAATATAAATACAAATAAACTAAAGAGAAGGAAACAGAATAGCAGCTATGTACAGCAGGAGAAGCATAGAGAGATTGAGAGCTGTTGAATTTCATGTGTTTGGTTGGTTGGTTTTTAGTATTATTATTATTACTGGAATAATGAAAATGCTCTAAAAATGATTGAAGTGAATGCACAGCCAACTGATTATACCAAATATCATGATTATACACTTTGAATGGATTTATGCTTCATTAATATGTATCAATAAAATTGGTTTGTTAAAAAAGAAAACCTACATCAAAAGACCCAGGGTTAGTTTCAGACTCTTTTCTTCCACTTGCAAGTTTGTGACTTTGAACAAGTCACTTAACCTCCCTTGATCCCAGTTTCCTCATCATTAGAATGAGATAATAACAGTTACAGGGCTGTTTTTAAGAGTGTCAAATAAGATAATATATTAAACCACTTTAGAATCTTTAAAATAACTTTAACAAAGGTGAAGTCTTATTAAAGTAACAGTCATGATTTATATTTTGTTACCCCCAAAGTATACATGTAGTAAGATGATGTGAAAAAGCATTCTTTCCTTCCTCCCTCCCTCCCTGATGGTGGCTACTGTGTCGGTGTGAGTCCCTGAATGAACATGATGACCAGAGCACTCTGCCAAATGGAGATTGATATGTGGCATAAGCGAGAATTAACGTTTTGTTGTTTTAAGCCATTGAAATTTTGTGGCTGTTGTTGTCACAGCCTAATATAGCCTGCCTTATATACATAGTGAAGTAAACATAGTGAGATTCACCCACAATTTCTGAGCTAGTGCTTGATGACTCGATTTGCTTGAGTTAAGAATATATAAACCCAGGATTTTGATCAAACTGACCAATTAATTCTGTCAAGAAAATGAATTGAAATTATTGTTTAGTACTTGACAAAATTCACAGAAATACTTGTTGGGTAGATTAAGTTTTGAGTTTATGGAGATTCCTGTCTCATATTCAAAGAGATAATATTACAATCATTTGCATATGAAGTTTTTATGATCCCATAATTTTTAGTGATTTGTCTGATTAGAGGGTTGAAATTTGAAAGAGTTAAATTGATGTAATAACTACACAAATCTCAAACTATCTATAGGGAAAACAAGAGCAACACAACCATAAAACATGTTAAATGGTTAAAAAAAAAGAGTGAAAACATATCCAAGTAGATTGTAAGAAGCTAATATTAAAATAGTACTAAAATGCTAATTCCTTTAAATCCTAAAAGATCTATGTTATAGAATTTTAAAAATGTAAATCTCAGTAAAGATCTTTGGGACATTTATAGCAGTGAAGTGTGACACCACCAAAGGCATCAAATATCAGATAAAATTTGTCAAACATTAGATTAACAAAATGCCAGGGCATAAATAAGTTTATACAACATCTCCCCAGAATTCCATAAAAACAAATCCACAAAAATGCAAAACGATATTCATACATTCATACTATTCCGAGAGAGCAATAGATGGTTGAGAGTAAATATTTGAAGATAAAGCACCATCTCCTGATGTTTTAAATCATGGAGAAAGATACTGCCTTTAAAAATGTAAAGTATGGAAATATACAGTGTTGTTAACATGTTCTACCCATATAGAATGGCTGTCTGCTATTTCTTCTTCTTCTCTTTTTGTTATAATGAATGACCCCATTTTAGCTTCCTGTTATATAGGCTACATACCATAGCTGAGCTCAATGCCTTGGCACCTGAATATGGGACATATTAAAAAGTTGAAGGGGAAATTTCCCTTTTTATTTTGCATGTAGCATTTGTTTTATATGACTTGTAAGGCTGCTATTCCCAACAATCTTAGTCATGACAATGATTATATTGATAAACAGGATAATTATGTGATTTATTCATTAGCTTGATCAGTCTTATACTCACTTTATTCTATGAAATTATCTGGCATTGATATTAAGGCCATTTTGATGAGTAATAATATGCATTGTGTCACTATTAAAAGATGAGTAATTTTTAAAGAGTACTAAGAAGTGGAAATCTGACACATTTATGATCATCTTAAAATTTTTACTGAGAAAAAAATGGAAACTTAAGAAATCAAAAGTTAAGTACAAATCTAAGATGGTTATTGATGCCATCATTATGCATATAAGTCAAGACTATAGTTTTATTTCTCTAAAAGATCCAATGCAAAATCCCTCCATTTATACAAAAGTAAACAAAGTTTCTAGTGGAAATATAAAGATTCTTAATGCTTTTTTGAAATCCATTTGTAATTTATTCATGGTGAAGAACTAGATATACTATACATGTTTAAACTTATGGCTTTGCATAGAATGTTTGGAATATAATGAAATATAATGTAATGTACATCATGGAGTAAGAGACACCAACCTGAAACACCTAAAAACATGGACAAAATATATGAAACAATGGCTTTCAAAACACTGGACATTAGGCATGACAGATGGGAAATAAATTAGGTATTAATTTCCCAAGTCTTTGATTTATGATTTCCCTCCTTATTGTCTTAAGAGTGTTTCCAGACTGTAGTACAAGTAGAGGGAACTCAGGTGCCAGGGAGAGACTGACAGATGCTCTAAAATTCCAGGAAGACAAAGGTAGCTAGCATTCTCAGAGCAGAATACTGGACATAGGAAGCTTGATTTCAAATTAACCATATAGATAATCACCTTAAAAAATAGTACAAATATTCCCAATTAAAAGGAAGAGATTGTTAGATTGCATAAAAAAGTAACACTAAACTATAAGTTGACTACAACAAATACATTATAAGTATAAAAGTACAAATAGGTTAAAAGTAAAATGATGAAACTATATATATATCATGCTTTTACTAGTTAAAGGAAAGCTGGACTGGCTGTATTAAAATCAGATAAAATATATTTCAAAGCATATTACCAGGTATAAAGACAGTCATTTCATAATGACAAAGGCATCAATTCACCAAGAGGGTATAAAAATACTAAATGTTTATGTGCTGAATAACAGAGCTTCAAAATACATGAAGAAAAACTGATAGAAATACAAAAAGTACAAAACAAACCCACAATTATGTTGTGGATTTCAATATGCCTCTCTCATTAATTGATAGAACAGGTAGAGAAAAATCATTAAGAACATAGAAGACTTAAAGAAAACTATTAGCCAGCTTAACGTAATTGATGTTTATAGTACACACCACACAAAAACACAGAATACACATTCTTTTCATTTGCACATGGAACATTTACCAACATAGACTATATTTAGGGGCATAAAACAAGTTAAAATAATTTTAAAAAGTTCAAGTATGAACAAAGTATGTTCTCTGACCACAATGTAATTAAATTAGAAATTAATAAGTAATGATCTCTGGGAAAACCTCAAAACCCCACATATCTTGGGTCAATCTCAATATAATTATGTTGGGTGAAAGACAACAGACAAAAAATATTCCATTGATTGCATTTGTATAAAACTCTAGAGAATGCAAACTAATTCATAGTGACAGAAATCAGATCAGTGGTTGCCTGGGAATGAGGGGCAGGGAGGGTGGAAGGAGAGAGTCTACAAAGGGAAACTTTTGATAGTGTTGGATATGTTCAGTATCTTGATTGTGGTGATGGTTTCACAAGTGTGTATTCATATGTTAAATACTGTCAAATTATGCACTTTAAATATGTTCAGTAAATTGTATCTCAATTATAGATCCATAAATCTCTTAAAATTAAATTTAAAATACCACTGGTGTTGATTGTTGATTTACTTTCAAAAGTGCCTAGTGAAAATGTGGGCTCCCACTCACCTACTTACATGAGTGGTAGATTCATTTGAAGTTGATAATACTAATCAACCAGTGTAGTGTGGTTGCATTTCTGTAGGCTTGTTATAAACTGAGTTTGTATCACAGGGGATAATAAACTACAGCGTTTAAAGGTGGCCTAAAGCTTTGACAACAGTCTTGCTCTTTCAAAATGATAATGGTGACATACAAAACCCTGTCATATTTATTATGTTAATCAAGTGTAACATTTTCCCTTGCATAGCCACCTCTATGTCCAATTTTTATTAAAGGTGATTACACTAGCCTTCTAATTTCTAATCACTGCAATTTATACAGCCTAAATAATGACACACTAACCCTCATTTACTGCTGTGCCCTTGGGTGGAGGTTGGTTGAGAATAAAGAGTCTGTTCTAAGAGCCCATCTTACAACTCAGGAAATGAAGGGTTTCCATATTTACCATTAGAAATCAGACTTTTGACTGATTGATGACTAGGTTAACAATGATTTAATCTTGGTTCCACCTCACTTAGCAGTCAGCAGGTACAGAAACCATCTTGGAAATAAGCTTTCTCTTTTTATTCAAATCAGTGGACCAGACTGGCCCTATGAAGAGAGCTACACTTGTCGCCTTAACCTCAGAAAGTCATAAAACCAAGGTAAGTGCCACATAAGAGGGCTGGTACCTAGAAGTGAAAGTCAATACTTGCAAGAGCAGGAAAAAAGCAAACACATGTGGTGTAGGTGGCAAAAAATGAGTCCCACAGCTTCCTGCTCCTTTTTGTCAGTTTTCATTGAAAGTGATTAGCTCTAATTACTTATTGTTCATGACTGATTTTCATTGAGAGCTCTTCTTTAGTGTTTTGATTTAAATACATATATATAAGTGTGATAATGATGGTGTAAGGAAGGTGTTGCAGGAGCACAGAGGAGAAAGAAGAATAATTTCAGGCAGAATTAGGATGGGGGTGGTTATGCTTACTAGTAGATTCCTTGAAGAAATGACAGTTGAGCTCTATCTTGAAGGGTAGGTAGATTTCAACAAGTGGGCGTGGGAAAGATTAGGTGTGAGAGAAGGGGAGGAAAAGATGGAAGATAATTTTATAATTAGGTAAGTGTTTCTTTTTATTCTCTCTCAAGGACTGAAGGCTTGCCACTTTGGATTCAGGCATTTGCAAAGTCTTTTTAAGAAAAAGTTTAGTTGTGTTACATGTGGGGAAAGGGTGAGTGAGAGAAAATCTTCACACCTTAACCTGGTACAAGATTTATGTACCAGGTTTCTTTTGCCTAGGATACTTGTGCCTTTTATTCCATTTTTTATCTGTTTGATACTTGTGAATATCATACCCATAGCATATGGGTATAAAATTATGTTTTACAAGCATGGTATAATAAACAAACTTGCTTTCTCATACATGATGTTATACAAATCTAAAACCTATCATGATGACTATCTTCAAGACATGGTATTTGTATAAATACATTTGGTATATTTATTCCAGCTACTTTATTAAAATCCCATATGTATTTGAGAATGTGTATCTTGTGGAACTAGAAAATTCCTGAACTGTGATTCATTAATCTTCAAATACAAGACATTATTATTCTAGCAATGGAAGAACTTTTATCATTGATATAAAGGCAGTGGCCACTAGAGGTTCTGAGGGGAGGGAGAGGGAAGAATAGGTGTAATATGGGGGTATTTTCAGGACACTGGAACTGTTCTGCACGGATACAGGCCATTGCATTTTTTTCATAACCTACAAAATTGTGTGGGACAAAGTGTAAACTATAATGTAAACTGTAGTCCATGGTTAGTAGCAATGCTTCAATATGAGTTCATCCATTGTAACAATTGTACCACACTAATGAAGGATGTTGTTGATGTGGGAAAATGTGTAGGGGGTTGGGCATATGGGAATTCCCTATATTTTTCATGTAACATTTGTGTAATCTAAAGCTTCTTTAAAAATAAAAAAAATACAAGACTGATTATTAATATATAAATAATGCCCTCTGACTTGAATTTATGTGTCTGCCAATGAGTGAAAGAATGGTAAAAACAGAGTTTAGAGGTCAAGAGGGCCATTTGCAAAAGCCATACTTTTTCCAGTACAGATTGCCAGAGGAAGTAGCTTTCCTCTATTATGGAGAGAAAAGCTTACAGTCTATCTAGGAGTTTAGAGATTTGGTGAAAAACCTCCAGGTACACGGCCCTTGAGCATGCTATAGGTCTTTTCATACCTATGATCCTACCCTGGGCAACACAAACTATTCTTTGGGGATATTTGGTGTTGGTCGTTGGGTTAATGAGGATGACTGGGTACTAGTCTTAGAATTGTTTTTCTCTCATCATGTAATCTTAAATGATTCACTTACAACTTCTGGCCTTCTTTTTGAATATGAAAGGAAACTGAGGAGAGTGGAGTTAATATTAATATAAAAACTCAATATGTGTCAGTGTATATTTAGGTCTACTGTTTAATAGATGACCAAATAAAAGTAAGGACATTGTGAGGTACATCCATACTTGATCTTTTAATGAAATTTTGATTAAAAATTTGGTTACATTTAGGGTTCAAATTGGCATACAGAGGAAATATAGTGAAGTATCAATGCGTACAGATTCTACATCCAGGCTGCTTGTGTTTAAATCTCAGTTCTATCACTTCCTAGCTATGTGAATTTGCACAAAGCATTCATCCTCTCTTTTGTTCAATTTTCTCATCTGTACAAAATGTTAGTAATTTATTTACCTAATAGCTATTTGAAGATGACATATGAATGTATATGTTTGTGTATGTGTGCATGTGTGTCTGTGTTAGAACATTGGGGACAGATGCCTAATGTTATATAATGGTTATATATTATTTTTGTATGCAGAAGGACAACCGTTGGAATCCAAGGACACAGCTTGTAGTCCTAACTCCAACATTTACTGCTGGGTAGGCTTAAGGCATATTCCTTTCCCACTCTGAGTCTCTGTCCTTGTCCATAAAATGAGAGGGTAACAGTTGAACCACAGGGTCTCTGAGGTTCTTTCCAGTGGTTGGTTATACTGTCTATTAGATATGAAATTTGCCATTACTTCACATTATTTCCTGTTACTTCACATATGAAGCTATTTAAAAATAAAATCTGAAAACTCCATTTTACACTTATTTTGTCTATATTTTTTACTAAAGGAATAAATCATAAGAAAATGTTATTCTGTGGAAAATCATTTCTGCTCTGTAATTTAACACTGAAAAAAGATGCTGGTGCCCATTGAGATAGGAGTTACCAAGAACACTGAGTCTGATAGACTTCATTCTCATTAAACATTACAATTGATATATAAAATAAACTTTTGGCTTATGGTCCTCCACCAACCTTGTGTGAAAGCTTTCGGTAGGCTCATATTGAACTTCGCGAACATATTTCAACTTAGTATTTCTTTCAGGCATTTTGGAGACCATCATTGGAAATTAGTTTTTGATTTGCCTCAGCTTACATCATTTTCTGAATTCCATCTTCAATTTATTTGTAAGAACCACAATCCCAATGAAAGAAAAGGGTCTTGAGTTGAGCAGAAACCATGGAGTTGCTCAAAGCACTTTTTCTAGTCTTACTTCCTTAAGTATCTTTGTTCTTTGTGATTTGAAAGGATCCTTGGATGTCACAAAATATATCAAGGAATCCAGGACAGGGAATGACAGGTGATATTTTACATCAATATAAGAAAGTCCTTTTCAACCAACATAGTTATTTACCAGTTTATTGTATTCTCTTATGAAATAAAGTTTTTGAAAAGAGAAGTAATGGGATAAAACTAGAAAGTCTCATTTTAGGAGGAGACCTTGGTATTATGCAACCAAGATTATATTCACTGTAGATCATAGGCTTTGGTGAAATGTAGTCCTGGATTCAAACGCTAGCTGTACAAATGTATGGCTCTAGGTAACGTATTTAACCTCTTAGCTACTTCATCTATAATATGGGGATTATAATTAGTAGCTCTCTCATAAAGTTGCTTTGAATATTAAGTGAGGTAGTTATGATTATTACATAGTATTTAATAAGATGAAAGAAAGCTTTTTTTTTGTTTTTTAAAGAAGAGTTACCAAAAGCGATGTTACACTTGATATCTTATTTTGACAAATCCTCGCACACTTAGGCGTAAATTTTCCTGAAATCATTGGCCTTTGATAAAAGTAAAGGGTGGCTCTCTAGATGATATCCAAGTTGCAAGATTTAACACTAAAAAGGATATACAGAACCCAGTTTCTGACAAACAGGATTGAATTATTGCTGCTTGTCTTAAACCTCATTACCATTCCTGCAAAAACAACAACTTGACACTGGCAATTTTGTGAGGACTGTCCTAAATTGAGACTTCTTAAAGTTTGAACAGATGTCAATTATTTTCATATAATTTAAACTACGATCTAACAATTATTGAATCACACTTCTAAAGCTTGTGAAAAAGAATAGTATTGAAAGCATTTTCATTTGGATAAGAAAAGATATTTTATAAGGTGTTTAATTTATGTTTATTAAAATGAGATCAGAAAAATATTTTATTCCTAATAGAATAAATTACTTAGTGCATCACTAAAGAAGATATATTAGAAGTGGGAATCCCCTATATTTTCGATGTAACTTTTCTGTAATCTAACACTTCTTTAAAAATAAAGTTTTACAAAAAAAACTTTCATTAGAGTGGTACATTTGTTGCAATTAACACATATTGTAGGGTGTTCAATGGGGGGGCATGGGACAGGGTGCATCTGAGGCAGGCTTCTAGGGAGTGTGCAAGTGATCATTTTGTCATACTGTGATGTATCAGTGGGTGGAGACCCACATAATGAGCAGGCAGGAGTTGGACTCCCATTCTGGGGAGGCCTGCTATGTTCTCAAACAGAGGTACAGGAGTCTCGAGAGCATGGGTGGTGCCTAATAGGGGAGGACAGACCAGTGTGTCAAGCCCTCACTATAGTTGCAAGTAACTGTGAATCTTGTCCTTCAAGGAGTGAAGCCTGATGTTTGCCATGGGCCCCAAGGGAAGGGGGAGGGAGGAATATAATAGATGGAACAGGGGCTATTTTGTGGGCTAGGGAAGTGTTCTACATGATCTTGCAATGATGGATACAGGTCATGTTAAATTTCATCAAAAATTTATAAAAGTGAATGGTCCAAAATGTAAACCATAATGAAAACCACTGACCATGGTTAGTAGCTATGTTTCAATATTTGTACATCAGTTGTAACAAATATATCATCCAAATATAAAAAGGTTATTAATATGGAAAGGGGGGAAAAGGGAGGATGTTGGGTAAATTGGAGTCCCCTGTATTCTGTATGTGACTTTACTGTGACCTAAAACTTCTTTGAAGACAAAATGAAAAAATGTAAGACACTTGGGGATTACATGGAAGAATACATCACTGAATATACAGGACAACAGATCTTATAGTGATGAAAGGCAAAATGTCCAAAAATTTTTAAAAATATTTTTCATTATGTTTTAATATCCCAATTATTTTATTTTATTTTTAGATTTTAAAATTTTTTTGTGTTTTATTTCTTATGTTTAAAACTATCATTATTATTTCATTTTCTTATTAATTGTATTTGGCTATTTTATTGGCTTCATTTTTGAAGAGGTTTTCAATCACAGAAGGGTTACAACTGTGGCAGGGGAGAACCATTGTTGTGTGGTGTCAGTGATGGGGGATTCATGGGAGGAAGTTCACCTGGGCATACATATAAGTCATATAAATGTGTTCAAATGTTCATGGGGCATTGCCATAGTGGGTGCACACAATAACCAAAAGAATATCAAATTCCCATCCTGGG
Organism: Cabassous unicinctus; assembly: GCA_029593785.1. NCBI lineage: Eukaryota > Metazoa > Chordata > Mammalia > Cingulata > Chlamyphoridae > Cabassous > Cabassous unicinctus. The sequence goes on from JAQZBX010108837.1 coordinate 9,756, forward strand.
GAGCTCTGCCACATTCTCTAATGGAACATCAACAATCCCCCAAGTACAGGGGCAATGACTAGTGAAGGAGGATAGTCCATTGTTGGGCCATTTATGTTGATGACTATGCATATGAGCCTTTGCTCTTGAAATTGAAACTTAGCCTAGTGTTGTAGGGTGCCTAAGAGTTACCTACTGGGAGCATCCTTGTTGCTCAAATGTGGCCTCTCTCTAAGCCAAACTCAGCATACAAACGCAATAACTTTGCCCCAGCATGGGACATGATTCCTGGGGTTGAGCCTCCCTGGCACCAATGGATTGCTACCAAGTACCAACAAGCAATGCCACTGGAAAAAGAAAAAGACCTTGACCAAAAGGGAGAAAAGGTAAAGAAAAATTAGTTTAAATGACTAAGAGATTTCAAAGTGAGTCGGGAGGTCATTCAAGAGGTAATGCTTATGCATGTCTCAGCAAAAGTAGATAATCCCCCAAATAGCAGGGCTCCTGAGGGCTCTGGAAACATCCAGACACTATAGATAGGGCAGATAGCTCAGGAGTTTGGTCCCTTGCCACTGGGCCCTCCTTTGGAATTTATGTTCCCCAGTGTGACAGAGTTGGACTCAGTTGTGGTTTCCCTACACATAGGTCTTCTGTCCTATTTGAACTTATAATTAGCACTAAAGTTGGCATGTGTACATCCAAGAGACTTAAATCTTTGGGCTGTCCATGTGCCAGCTGGGTCCACAATCTCAACGGAGTTGCAACACTTACTCTCCAGTTCATT
>JAQZBX010108838.1:0-10518 GCA_029593785.1 Cabassous unicinctus
TGAAAGCAGCAATTGTAGCATCTGCCGCTGATGAGCTGTGTGAAGTTGGGCAAGCCACCTTAACCTCTTCTGAGCGTCCATCATGTCATCTAGAAAACAAGGATACTAATATTTTCTAATGGTTAGTGTGGCGACCATTTGAAATAAAATATGTAGAAGGACCAAGAATGTCTGTTCCTCAATGTTAGCCGAATTGCTATCATTGGATGGATGGATCCAATGATGGATAGATGGATGGATGGATGGATGGATGGATGGATGGATGATTGGAGGAGGGGCAGAAACAAGTAACTCTCAAGAGTCCCAAATGCAAAAAAGAAAAGGAAATGAGTATTAGGGGGAAATACAGCAAAAATGGTTAATATGGTGATCATCTCAATATGTGCCTATACTGCCAAATTGTCCAGATAATTGACAGCTATCCAAATAAGAGAAGAGCTGATGAACATGTTAACATATTCTGCCTCTACAGTTGCTCTGAGGACACTGTCATCTGGCTCCTCATCCCACACCTCCAAGTCTAGACATTTCCATTTTCTTCCTCTTTTCCAGTCCCATGACACCTCTGACCTCAGTTGCATTCAAGGCAAAAAGGATTTAAAGCTATATCTTGGGTGTGGTAGGCAGAATTCTAAGAAGACTCCCTGAGAATCATGCCATGTATAACCCTTCCCCTTGAACACAGACAGAAGATGCAAATACAAGGGGCATCACTCCCATGATTATATTACACAGGGCAATGGTGAAAGAATTTTGAAGATGTAATCAAGGTCCTTAATCAGTTGATTTGGAGTTCCTCAAGGGAGGGAGATTATCCTGGGTGAGCCTGACCTAATCAGGTGAGCCCTTTAAAGGTGACTGGAAGCCTCACAGTCATAGCTGTCCCTGCTGGCCTTAGAGATGCTGTGGCCATGAGTTCTACAACTGCAAGGAAATGAACTTTACCAACAGCTACCTGAGCCTCTAATGACAGCCCCCGTCCCCCCAGTCCTGGCCAACGCCTTGACTCCAGGTTTGATCAACTCTGAGCAGAGGACCCTGCTAAATCATGCCCAGACTCCCAACACACAGAGACTGGGAGATAACACATTTGCCTTGAGCTGCTACATTTGTAGTAATTTGCTGTGCAGTATAGAAAACCATTGCTGGAGGGGTACATTTACACTATGTATCATCTCCTTTCCTACATTTACACTATGTATCATCTCCTTTCCTCCTCACAATAACCTTATGAGGTAGGTATTACTGTTTCCATTTTATAGATGAGACTAACATGACTCAGGTAGAGAATAATGGAAACAACTTGTCCAAACTCAAAACCCTTACTCTCAACCTACATGCAGAATCTGCCTTTTTAATTAAAACACACTCATTTAAAGTGGCACCAGGAAATCACTTACCATCTGCTTTCATTTGCAGCTAGGCTTTACAGAGAGCAGATGTGTAGGATCCTGCATGCCAGTTCTTGTTGCTAAAGGACATAGCTGCCTTGCAAGGGCCAAAATGGTGGTCCTGTCTGGACCCTCCACCCTTGTTGGTTAGCTAGGGGTCCACAAGGGGCTGAGGATTCAGGTGTGTTAGGTGTTTCAGACCCTGTTCCTTGGTGTCACAGGTAAGAAGACTAGCATGTGCTCAGGACACAGAGGGCTTCCAAAGTGCAAGCCACTCCAGCATTTGTGACCATAATAAAAAACAAGGTAATACCAGTGGAAGTAGGATATTCTTCCCAGTATGAACCAGCCTTCTTCACAGATAGAATGTAAAGGAGGGTTAATGATCAATACACAAATATGGATTACTAGGGTCTTACTTGACTCTTCAGGAATGTTAAACTTTTCTTGGTCATCTTCTAAGAGATTGTTAACTCTGGGCAAATTAATAAATGTGTTAGAAGCGCTAAGGAAAGATTGCTCCTTGCAAAGCGTCTTCATCACAGACTGGAATGAACCGAAAGCTGAACTTCTGGCCTGGCCACTTTGTGAAACCTGAAAATGTATAAAAACATTTTTTAAAAATTAAATAGTGACTTAAAATCACTCCCTTACAAAGTTCTGAAAGTGTCATCCCTTCTTTGACACAAGATGGTCAACAAACCAAAAATGCTGAAACTCTGCTTTATTCTTTTCTGACCTTGGAAAATATTCAAATAGCTGAGATTGTCCTGGCCAAGATCTTCCTGGTAGAAGAGAAAAATGTCACACATGCACACAAACTAGCAAATCCTTGTGGTCTGACCAGTATATAAATTACTCACATATATTAATTTTGTAGTCTATGAATTTTAATCCAAAAATGTCACTAACTCAGAACAATTACCAGTCTTAATGTGTCTATACTGCCAAATTACCCAGATATTGCACAGATATTCAAATTATTTATCACCTGATGGACCTGTTGAATGCTGCCTCTCAGACAGCTCTGAGGACACTACCACCTGGATCTCCTCCTAGATTCCTAATTAAATAATCCCATGCACCTTCTCTACCCCAGTCAGTTCTAGCCAACCCAGGCACAAAGATTTCGAGCAAAAACTAATATCAAGACGCTAATCTAATTTAAGTCTGTGCTTGTATTGGAAGGGAGTGATTTGTAATTTGTGAGCCAATTATGTATATGTAAATAAACATTATAAGGTTTTTGAAAGCTGTTTGCTCTCTGAATTAAGGTAAACAGCCCCTTGAAATCTCATTTATACTAATAATTGATCTGGTAGTATCTGACTTCCCTGACAAGGCATGAACACAACCTCCAAGCTGGAGGAATGCCATCCCCAAAGTCTGTTTCAACCACTCATTGGGAATTTACTCTTTGCCATGCTGGTTCCAGCAGAGCCACTAAAACGTACTCCTCTTCTATTTTTTCGTATATTTTGTTGTCTAATGCAAATTGGAGATGTTGGAGGAGAAATAAAGGCAAAACAAAAAAGGAGCTAATAGAAAGAAACAACAAATTCAAATATTTTCCCAGGGGCAAACAGCAAACACACACCTGTTGAACGTCGGGCATCTCTAGCAACGCAGTAATTTTAAATGCTTGAAGAAATTCAGGAAGGTTTTCAAGGATGTGCTGGGCTTTGGCAAGTAAGGAGTTGAGTCTGGAAATGACATCCAGCAGGGAATTGAGCAAACTATTTGCTTCAGAAGGTATCAGAGTCTAAAAGAAAAAGAAAAAAAAGTGAAATAACCAATACTGTATTTCTACTCTCATGAGCATCTATGGAACAATTAAAAGTTTATTATTTTTCATGCTTAGTGGCAATGCTCCAAAATGTGTTTATCAATTGCAATGAATGTACCACACTGGTGAAAGATGTTGCTAATGTGGGAAAATGTGGGAGGTGTGGGGAGTGGGGCATACGGGAATCCCCTATATATTCTCTGTAACATGTAACTGAAGTATCTTTTAAAAAATAAAAAAAAGGGGGAAAAAGTTGATTATTTAATTTCATTCTCTCCTGAACTTCAGAGACACCTTTTTTCTACTATTTAAACATCATCTTTATATATAGATCAGTTTATTTCTTGAAGCACATGTAAATGAACCACAGTTATAGGTACCAAGGTAAACCGGGGAGAATGTGATCTATTGTTAGAACTCCAATCATTGTCAAAATATTTCTTTATATCTTTGGGGTATCTGAAGTGGAAACTTGAGAAGGGATCCAAAATAAAACAATTATCATATGTAAAATAGTTTACCTGTATATACTGCTTTATTATTTCAAAGCATTCACACCTCATTTCCATCTTCCTAACACCTTTGGAATGTGCTCATTTTATGGATGAGAAAACTGAGGCTCAAGGAGCTTAAACGCCTTCCTCTATCTCACGGTTAGAATGACACACAGCCATGATTTTACCCAGGGACTTTAAAAATATCCATACCCCTTCAAGGCACATGGAGTTCTCTTCACCTGGCACACTGCGTATTTTAATTATTATTTGCTTATTCTCCGTTCTGGAATGTAACCTCCATGAAGGCAGGTATTTTGTCTCGACCACTTGTGGAGCTACACGGACTAGAACGGCATCTGGCAATATGAGCCGCTCAGTAAGTATTTGTCCAATGAATGGTAAGTTAACAAAAGCTGCTGCTTTCCACACGGAAGGAAACACCACAGCAATTATCGTCACTCTGCATGTCATTTGCTTAGGGAATTTCAGTTTTTCAGACTCAGGCCAAGGACTCAGATTGCGCTTGCTTCTACTCTTGCTCATCAGAGCTTTGTGACCGCCACTCAGCCGTGGGCTCTGCAGTGACCTCTGAGACCCCAGAGACCTCAGCCCGTTCTCTCGCAGACGGGCTCTGCTAGTAACAACGTGGTTCCGCCAGCCAAGGCAACAGAAAGGCTCAAGCCACAGAGACGTGACATCGGCTTCTGTCACCGTCTCTACTTGCCTTTCCGGTTACCCTTCAGAAGTAGCACACGGAGACCCCCGGCTTCCGCTGGGGGTGACTGGATTTAGTCACATCACTACTGGACAAATACGACATAACTACTATAGCAAATTGTGTTTTTGCAAACGGCATCGCAGGCTCGTTGCTGTGGCATGTCGTCAGCAGAGTCAAACAGCAAGTCCGTACACATTGGAGGGAGGTGGAGCTGCTTTGACTCCTAGCTTTGACACGGATCTCTGTGGATCTGGAAGCCTCTGTCATCTCGGAGCCTTATCATGTATTAATCAACTTTCATAGAGATGTGCATAAAGCAGGCACCTAATGAATAGAAGCTGTTGCTATTAACAGTGCCACTTTTTTATCGTAGCTGGGGATTGAATCCGATTCAAAGCCTCATCGTCCAGTGAAATCTTGGCGAGGACAAAGGCCCGTGTCAAAATAATTATTTGGGCCCTTAAAAGTGCTAATTTCAAGTCTCTGGCCAGTTTGTGTGTGAGTGTGTGTGTGTGTGTGTGTGTGTGTGTAGAATGGAATGGCCAATAAAATATAGCTGGCTCATCAGTGGACCCGTATCGGATTCCTCGCAGGCCCCACGAGGCATACTGTAAAGGCGGGAAGAAGAGATGTTGTCAGTCAATGCAGAGCTAACACAGCTGAGCTTAACAGCTTCAGGTGTGCATTCTACGGAGATGATGGTGGCCTTGCGAATTATGAGGACATTTAGGAAATGTTTCTCCTCCTCACGAGTTTAAAATGTACTAGTGCTGAGGAGGAATATTTGTTTTTGGAAAGTGTGCGTGTGTGTGTGTCTAATCCAACATTTACCCACCAGATTCTCAGAGTAATAGAAGAGAAGGAGACAGTGAAAAAAACCTGGACTGTTTGGAAGAATGGGGTGGCAAATTGACCCTCTCCTGAACCCCAAGACCATTCTCCTGAGCGTGGACAGCCTAAAAACCCCTTGTCTGATTGACCCGGATTTCACGAAATATACCCTTAGGAGGAGAATACCGGAACCTAGATCAAGGCCAATCCTTAAGGGTAGAGGCTGAAGTTTCCAACAGTGGTGGCCAGAAGAAGGAGGAACTTACAGAGAGGGGCGGATCTGAGAGCACAAGGACAAGGCTGGGAACGGAGAGGCAACCACACGGGGCTGTCCACGAATGGACTGACTCTCGGACTTGCCCCGGGCTTGCTGTATTTGCCTTTCATTTTTGGTGATTTGCCACAAATTTCATCATCCTTGCTTTGCTCCAACCCTTCCACGTCTTCATACCACTGTGCCTGGTATTGCCAAGAGGGCAGGAAAAGAGCAGACGCACACAGGGACCTGAGGTCCATCCTGCGTCCCACGCCTCCGCAGCCGTGGCCAGGGCAGCTCCTTCACGCCCAGAAGGACACAGAGCCACGTGCCCCAGGACCCAGCCGGGAGCATGGAAGGCCGTGGGCAGAGGCGGGCAGCAGCCAACCAGCCAACTCGGGATCACACTGGGTTGCAAGCCCAGCTTTCCTCCCTATCTCAAGGAGGCGACCTTTACAGGGGAGGGGACACCGGACCTTCAGGCTCTGCCCTGTTTGCTTTTGTCCTTCCAAGTTGAATGTGAAGATGGCTGCCCACGCTGTGCCAAATGCCCAGGTGGCCTGAATCACCTGAAAGGCTTCCCGGGCATCCTTTTATTCCTACGGAGCCTCCGCACACCCCACACCAGAAGTTAGCAAATAGGCCACCCTAGAGATTGGCCAAAGCTGCAGCAAAGCTGCTGGTTGGGAGGCTGCAGATCCTGTGGCCAGAGCCCCACAGCCCCCAGGGGACGCTCTCCCCTTACCTTGTAAATGAAAGTCCGCAGGTCCAGGTTTTGGCTCATCAAGACGATCAGAGAATACACTTTGTCCCCGGGCAGGGCGCACAGTTCCTTCATGGCAAAGACAGACGCTTCATCCTCAGGAAATGTCAGCAGGAGACGAAGAATTTCTTGATCACATCTTCCAGAAAAAGCCACTGTAAGGACACTCAAGAGAACCTGTTTGAAAGAATGAGGATCAGAACTCAATCCACTTAAAACGTGAAAGACCACCAGTGCAGAGCTGCACCGAGGGTCCGTCATCCGAGCGAGCCCGTTTCCCTAACGTGCCAAGGAGTCACCTGCAGATACATGGAACCCAAGCCTTGGTCTCATTTTAAACAACTTCGACGGAAATGTTTCTAAGCTGTGTACCCAATTCTCTGTCTTTTTAAGCTACGTGTTCTTTTTGGATGCCCCAGAGGCACCACCGTAAAACCTACAGGACTCCACAAGATGCCCTTACAACGCCCGCCCACACTCCAGCAGTCCGCTCCTCTCTGCTGCTCTGACGTCGAGTGTGTGTCTCTACTCTGGATTTAAGCTTTGCTCCCTGCGTTTAGTTGATCAGCTTTCACTTCTCACTCTTATCAGTGTGAAACTATTTTACTTCCCTCCTTCATTTCCGCATTGGAAACCAGATTACCAAGCTTGCTAGAAGTTTTAAAAGGAAAAAGCAAATGCATTCAGAGGGAGGGGCTGAGGACAACGTGCGTTAGTATCCAGTCTACCAGGAACACATACGCTGATGAAAGGAGCGGAGGTGGGTCTCCGTTTGTGCATGAGTGTCCATTAATGACCTTTGCAATGTGCCAAGTTGTAAAACTAAACAAAGGAAGCCCCTGGCTTCCTGCTCTGCATCTCTACTCTTGATGTAGAGGTTTGCTATGGGAGCTTTAGACAGTGTGGCTAGTGGACATGGCACTTTGTGAAAAGGGGCTATCGCTCATTTATAAGGAGTCTTGACGTCAGACAGAACTCCTCAGATGCTTTAATATAATGCTATCAAATGCACAAAAGTATTAGGAGAGAGAATGACCAGGAGGTACTAATATGCTCATGTAAATTTTGAACCTTTAAGAAAGATCTGATAAGTCTTTTCATTCCTAGTTAACCAAGAAGCTCCATTTGCATATGGGACTTGCATGGAGCAGGCACGACTTAGCAAAGGTTTCCTTTGTTTCAAACTTGCTCCGTGGAAGGAGAAGGTAGATTCCTCCCAGTGGAGAGTCCAAGTTGGGAGGAGGGGCTTCTGGAGTAGGCTCTGGACATACTCCCTATGAATTAGCACATCCCTTCTTTGATCATTTCTATAAAATAAGCTTCTGTATGAAATTTTTCTGAAAGATGGAGTACATTCAAACGCCCCTATTCTAGAAACATGCTCCGGGCTTCTAGTGAGCATCAACCAGAAATAGCCACATGAAGGTCCCTTCAGCATTTGCTGCAGAACTTTTATCTTAGTTATTGTCTCATATATCAAACAATAGTTCCTTCATAAGTTCATATTTAATAAATTTCTTAGAATTTAGCACCAAGAGGAAAAAGTCTCTCTAACATTTTGCACAGCTCTTTTTATCAAGCAAGTAGGATCACATGATCAACCATGTTTCCTCTTTTGCCCTGGCCACTAGGAAGCTCCACAGTCACATAATTCACAAGAGCAATAGCTCCAGCAGCAGCTATCACTCCTTTACAGTGGTTTTCTAAGTTTTACTATTTATCTTTTAAGACTCTTCTTATGTCTGTTTTTCCTGTTTGATTCATAGGTGAGGAAAAATAAACAAAAATAATACTCAGTTTTATTTGGTTTGAAATATCCATGCGTGATACTTTTTCTGAGTGAAAACAGACACCTTTCAGCTTTTGTTTTGCTGAGGGTAATTTAGAAAGATGTTCGAAACACAGAATGCCAAATTGTTCATGCTTTTCTTGTCTGTTCATGTTTGGCTTCTCCAAGGAGAAACTGGATCTCGAGCAGACATCGCCTCACCACTTTGAACCCCAAAACACACAGACACACACACTCAGACAGCCAGCTATTTATTTGGGTTCACAAGCTTCTTTTAAAAATGAAAATGATACCCAGGAGAGGTATTTGCATTTTGAAAGGAGCCTGTTTACTGGACATCTGCAGAACTAATCGTGTTCAGAGCAGAGCATCGGTGAGGGTCTCGATTTTGCCCGGCTGCTAATTTTATACTCAGAGGTGCAGGACAGCACTGGAAGGGACTGTCGTTCTCGGCCTAATGATGACGAAAAAGGAAACATTGGCAGTGAGGTGGGAGAACTGGAAAGACAGAGAGAAACAGACTCTGCCCTATTAGAGTTTGTAAAATCAAACATTATGAAAGCAGGCAGATACAAAATAAAACACATGGATCATAAGACACGTCAGAGAGAAGTGGTAGGGTTCCCTGTTAGAACTGTCCCATTTGAGCTCTGATACGCTCACAATTTAAAAAGCACGGGCAAAACGTGAATATCAGAGAGTAGGGGAAGGTATGGGGATTGTGGCTAGAAGGACTGAAGCCCCAAGGTAGAAAGACAGCGGTAAGGATTTGGGAAATTTAGAGTAAAGCCAACCTGAGCCGAATCCTGAATCCTGACTTCCTGAAAAGTACTTAACACTTAACAATAGCCTCAGGGTCTTCATCTGTAGGATGGAGGCAATAAGACCTAGACCGAAGGATTGTTGTGGGAATTAAATGGGGTCACGTAGGTAAGACACAGCACGGGGATGGGATATATTCAGCTCCCAGTAACTACCGTTATGATTGACAGGCAGCTACCAGCAAAAAAAAAAAGAATAGTTTTAATTTACAGGATATTTAAAGAAAAAAAGCTGAATAAGCAGGGTTTATTGTTTGAGAAATATAATTAAATTTAAGAAAAAGGGGGAGAGAAAGTAGAATTAATAACTCCTTCTTTGTTTCCATTGGCTAGGACACAACAAGCACTAAGGAATGTAGCACCCACCTGCCTTCCCCCTCCCAGGCTGAGTCCCGGCAGCGGCCTCCAGGGCCCCAGCACCGGGCTCCCATGGGCGCTGAGACAAGCACCCAGGCTGGCTGCCGTCCTCGACAGAAGGTCACAGCGCCTGCCCGGCGCCCTCTCTGCGCAGCCCTCTCCGTTTCCAGTACCATGTGTTCCTTTCAAACAGGATAATGGTTCTACTAGCTACAGCTTTCGATAGGACATGGAGAAAACAACAGCCGCTTTAGTTCTGGTTTTTAAAACAGACTTTGGAAATTTCAGAGAGATCATTCCCCTGGAAGAATTCTGATCATGGATGATTCGACAGAGGATGCGAGAGCACGTGAAGAAAAAGGCAGCTGCTGGGGACCAGATTGTTGCCAGAGTTCCCGTCAATGGGCCAGGCAAAGCAAAGATATTTTCTTTTGATGGCAAAGTCACCAGAGAGACGCGCTGTGACCGATTTAGGAGTCCAAATAACCTGATCACAGTTGGTACTGCCTCGGCCCTGATCATCATTTTGCATTAAAAACTTGAACAAAAATGTAAAAGATATGCTCAGCTCTTTGATGACTGACAATGTGGAAAGGGGACAATGGTACTTTTTTTTAAGGAGGTCCCGGGGATTGAACCCGGGACCTCGTACATGGGAAGCAGGCTCTCAACCACTGAGCTACACCCGCTGCCCACTGTGGTATTTTGCACTGTAGAATCAGGGCCAAAATTATTTTGAAGGCTGAAACCATTGGCCCAAACTAGCAAGAAGTGTTTTTTGCAGAGATCAATGGGAATCTTGAAACTTAGATTTAAAAATATTTACAAGTAGGAAATAATACGTCATCAGCAAGCGGTTGTAGATTTACAACTGTTAATTTGTAATAAATTTGGAGAAGCCGCATGATGGGACAGAAGAACTGGACAGGTGGAGGTGAAAGACCTGGGGGTGAAGTCAGGTCCCCTATAATCATCAGAGTCAGGTCACTTATAAGCCCTGTGACCTGAGCAAGCCACAAGCCACAGAATCACACTTACCTACGAAAGAAGGAAAGCATCTTTCTCAGCGGGAGCAAGAGGAGATTCGAAAGCCCTTTTCAACCTTCGTTTCTCAGAACTGTAAATGAGCAACTAATGCCATTCAGCCTTCACACACCTTCAGTGCTGGAGGACTTAAGGTAAGGAGAGTTCCGGAATCTCGCTTCTTTTTAGTGACTAGCCAATGAGAACCTACCACACTTCCTGAGAGCGTCCAAGGATGGTCCTCGGCCCTGGGAAGACAAATCCAACAAGAGAAAAAGCCCTGGCC
>JAQZBX010108839.1:0-10518 GCA_029593785.1 Cabassous unicinctus
CTGCCCTATTCATCACTCTTCTTAGCCACATCTGTAGTGGGTATTAGGAAGCATGCTTTCCTTGTAGACTGAACTGTATTCCATGACAACTTCTGATTGTGGAAGTTTATGGACTTAAGAGTTATTTCACAGTTTAAGCAATCAAAGTTGATTTACATTTGGAATTTTGACTTCTTTGTCAATAAGTGCTTTGCTACATCGGTATAAGTTTCTGGTTTATTTGATTCCAGTGTGTTATGTATACAAGAAACCATATCAAAGTTGTACCCTAGACATAGATCTCAAAACAGCTTTTTTGGATTCTTCACTTAAACAGTTTACCCCTCACCTTAATGTGGACTGCCCCAAGGCAATTAGAATTTTACGGTAAATAAACATAATTTACTGCTTTCTGAGTCAATTTATTCAAATTATAAATTTAATTGGCATACTTTTATAATTTAAAAAATTAATTCTATATCTTAGAATCTTAGATTTTGGATTTTAAGCACAACTGGATTTCAAATATGAATCAAGTAAATTTTTGAACTTTATACACCTCTGATTGAAAAAAGCCTATTATTTTCTGTAATACACTTTTTAAAATTTTTTAAAAAATTTTTAAAAGATACTTTGATTACATAAATGCCACACAAAAAATATAGGGATTCCCACATGCCCCACTCCCCACATTCCCTACATACTCCCACACAAACATCCTTCATTAGTGTAGCACATTCATTGTAATTGATAAACAATCCTGGGGCTTTGCCATTAAGCATGGATCATAGCTCACATTGTAGTCTACACTCTCCCCACACAGTTCTGCATGTTATGTGATGATATAAAATGGCCTATATCTGTTATTGCAATGTCACTCAGGACAATTCCCAAGTCCCAAAAAGCCCCCAAATTATGATTGCTTTTCCCTCTCCCTGTTCCCAGCCTCCAGCGTCCACTGGCTCCACATCAATGTAGTAGTTTCTTCCATTGCTAGAATCACAATATGTCTATAGTAGTACACCAGTAAGTCCACTCTAGTCCATAGCTCTTCCCACAATCCTGAGGATTCTGGGATGGTGACATTCACTCTACCTCCAATTGAGAGGGGGCTTATATCCCATGAGGAAGATGGATGGGACTATTCTGCCTGCAGCTGCAAACTGTCTCTGCTTCCTGGGGCAGCCAGTGTCCATCATCATCTCCCTGCCAGTTGTCCTGGGTGAGTCTAATGAGCTGTAGAGTAGGTTTTGCAACTCCACCAATGTTCTGCACTTAGCTGGCACATGGAAAGCCCAAAGACTCAAGTTTCTGGATGTATACCTACAAACTCCAGCACCAAGTATAGGTTTAAACAGAAGGGACAGATGAGCCATGTGCAGGGAAGACATAATTGAGTCCAACTCTGTCACTCTCAGAAGCACAAACTCCAAAGTAGGGCCCACTGGCAATGCACCAAACTCTGGAACTATCCACCTTGACCATAGGACATGGCTGTCTCCAGAACCCTCAGGAGCCCCACTATTTGGAGTAGTATCCACTTTGGAAGTCTATGAGATCCTGCTGTGATGTGCATTAAGCGTTACCTCTGGGATAACCTCCCTACTCACTTTGAAGTCTCTTAGCCATATAAATTCATTTGTCTTTAATTTTCTCCCTTTTATTTGGGGTCTTTTTCCAGTTGCACTGCTAGTTGGTGCTTGGTAGTAATCCCTGGGTCCCAGCGAGGCTCATCCCATGCTGGGGGGATGGTAATGCATTCATATGCTGAGTTTGGCTTGGAGAGAGTCCACATTTGAGCAACAGACTCTCAGGAGGCAACCCTCAGGTACCCCATAACAATAGGCTAAGTTTCAATTTCAAGAGCAAAGCCTCATAAGCTTAGTCTTCAAAGTCAAGGGCCTGTCAGTGGATCATCCTCCTTTGCCAGTTACTGCCCCTGCACTTGGGGGACTGTTGCTGCTCCCTTAGAGAAATTGGCAGTGCTCTCCAGGATGGGATTTCAATATTCTCTCAGTTATTTTGTGAGTCTCCACCCACTGTGACAATGCCCCCTGAACATCTGAGGTTTTTTGTATACCTTATATGTATGCTAGGTGAACTTTCTTCCACAAATCCCCCATCAATGACACCCCACACAAAGGATCCTCCCCTGCCCCAGTTGTAACCCTTCTGTGATGCAAAGCTTCTTCAAAAAGGAAGCTATTACAATGGCCAAATATATATAATAGGAAAATGAAACAAGAATGATAAGTTTAAATATAAGAAATAAAGTACATAAAATTTTTTTAATTAAAAAATAAAATTAAAAGATTGGGATATTAAAAAAATGAAAAATATTTTAAAAATATTTAAAATATTTTTTGTCATTTTGCCTTTCATCACTGCAATATCTGGTGTCCTGTCTATACCATGGCACCTTTCTCCACTCATTCCCCAGTGTCTCACTATTTTTCATTTTGTTTTCAAAGAAGTTTAAGTCACAGCAAAGTCACACACAGAATACATGAGACTCTCATATCCCCAACATCCTCCCCCTTTTCTCTCCCCCATATTAATACCTTTTTATAGGTGGATGTTACCTTTGTTATAACTGATATACAAACAGGGAAACATAGCTACTAAACATGGACAATGGTTTACATTATGGTTTAGATTTTAGACTGTACATTTTTATAAATTTTGATGATATTTACCATGTAAAATGAATTTTTTTCAAAAAAATGACAAAAATGCTGATCAGCTAAAAGTAATAATGTACCTCCATTCTGATTAGATGTCTTCTCATTCTATTTATTGCTTTTAATAAGCAGGGAATTATTATGTTAATGCTTTTATTTATTTTTAAAAGAGCTTTAGCATACATAAATATTACATCAAAAGTTTAGGGGAGTACCATATTCCCTATCCCCTCCCCCTCACACATTTTCCCTGATTAATACCATCTTTCATAAGTGTGGAACATTTGTTACAAATAATGAACATATATTGAAGCACTGCTATTAACCATGGTCGATACATTACATTATAGTTTATACTTTCCACTGAAAAACTATATGTTTTGACAAAATCTATAATGGCATGTAGCCATCACGGCAATGTCATGAAGAACAATTCCAATGTCTCAAAAATGCCTCATTGGGGAAGATGGGATATCATATATTCCAAGGTAAGGCACACTGATGGGTTGCTGATTTCCTGGGATTGTCAGCACTGCCAATACTGTCTACATGTCTCTAGAGACACCAGGAACAACACTACTAGAGGCTCTGTATACTGTGGCAGACAGTGAGATCCTCCTGAGTGGTGCATAATTATAATCTCTGGAATGTCCTCCTGACTCATTTTGAAATCTCTTAGCCATTAATATTCATTTGCATTTAATATTCCCACTTTTTGGTCTCTGTCTTTCTCCAAATGCATCATTAGTTGGTGTGGGTTATTAATCGCTTGGTTCCAAGGAGGCCCATCCCCAGGAGTCATGTCCCATGTTGGGGGAAAGGCAGTGAATTTATATGCTGTTTGGCTTAGAGAGAGACCATATTTGAGCAACAAAGAGGCCCTAAGTAGGTAACTCTTAGGCAATATATATTACCAAGGCAAATTTCAATTTCATATGAATAGGGTTCACATATACAAGCATCAATATCAAGCGCTCGGTATATTGGTCTGTCCTCTGCCCAACAGTGACAGCAAATCCCTTTATAAAACAGTTGCAACCATTCTGCAACCCAACACCTCCCCCAAAACAAAGCCAACCAAAAATAACAATAATAATATGAAATAATTAAACAAAATTTTTTAAAAATTTGCATTGCGACTGTCATCACTATAAGATTTGTTATCTTTTGTGCATATTGACAATTTCTTCTGTATGTTCCCCCGGGGTATAATATTTTTTTCACTTCATTGTCCTAGAAGCTTTAGGTTACTGAAAAGTCACATAGAATATAAAGGACTTGTAAACAAAAAATTATGCACCATTGTTAAAGGAAATCAAAGAAGACCTAATAAATGGAAGAATATTCCATGTTCATGGATTGGAAGATAAAATATCATTTAAGTGTCTCTCTTACACAAATTGATTTACAGATTTAATGTAATCTTAATAAAAATTACAAGAGACCTTTATACCAAATTAGCCAAACTAAGTATGAAATTTATTTGGATGGGCAATTGGCCTTGAATAGCAAAAAATATATTGAAAAAGAAAAATGAAACTGGAGGAATCATGCTACTGACTTTAAAGCATACTACAAAGCTACAGGGGTCAAAACATCATCAGATTCTCACAAGGAAAGACATACTGACCAATGGGACTGAAATGCAAGTTCTTATATAGATCCTTGCATATATGATCAACTGATATTTGACAAAGCCATTAAGTCCACTCAACTGGGACAGAATGCTCTCTTCAACAAATAGTGCTTGGAGAACTGCATATCCATATCCAAAAGAATGAGAAAGGGTCACCATCTCACTCTTTATACAAAAATTAACTCAAGATGGATCAAAGACCTACATAAAAGATCTAAGACCATAAAGCTGCTAGGTGATAATGTGTAGAAGCATCTATAAGTTCTTGTAGAGGAAATAGTTCCATAAACTTTAAACTCAAAGCACAAGCCACAAAAGAAAAAAAATAGATAAATGGGACTGCCTCAAAAATAAAAAAGAACTTTTATACCTAAAGGGAGTTTAAAAGAAAGTGAAATGGCAGCCTATTCAAGAGGAGAAAATATTTGGTAATCATTTATCTGAAAAGGATCTAATATCCAGTGTATATAAAGAAATACTACATCTCCAAAATAAAAAGACAAACAACCATTAAATTATGGTCAAGATAACAGACACTTCTCCAAAGAAGAAATATAAATGGCTAAAAAGCACATGAAAGACGCCCAACTTCACTACATATTAGGGAAATGCAAAGTAAAACTAATATGATATATCATCTTACATCTATTAGATGGGTGGCTATTAAAAATCAGAGAACTTCAAGTGTTGGAGAGGGAATGGAGGAAAGGGAACACTCATCCACTGCTGGTGGGAATGTATAATGGTGCAACCATTGTGGAGGACAATTGGGGTGCTCCTCAGAAAGCTAATATAGAACTGCCATATGATCTAGCTAACTCATGGCTGAGTATATATCCAGAAGATTTGAAAGCAGGGACATGAACAGATAAATGCACACCAATGTTCATAGATGCATTATTCATTATTGTAAGAAGTTGAAAGAAACCCAAGTGTCTGTCCATCTATTGATGGACATCAACATATAAATGGATAAGGAAATTGTGGTACAATACAATAGAATATTACTCAGCTATAAGAAAGAAGGCTGTATTACCACAAGGGATGAAATGGATGAATCTTGAATACATTGTGTTGAGTGAAGTAAGCCACTGAATGACAAATATTACATGACCTCACTGATATGACTTAAGCAAATTGAGCAGACTTACAGATCTACAGTACAGAAGATAGGTTTTCATGTGACAGAAAAGGATGGGGTGGTGAGCCGATGCTCAATATGGGCAAAACATATGATAAGTGGTGGGGGATGATTTGGCAGAGGATAGGGGTGATGTGGTGCAATGATGAGAATAGTGACAATGGGGCAAAAAATGAGGAGGAATAAGCTGGAGGGTTGAGTTGAAAATGGGGGAGAGCTGGAGGAAGGAACAGGTGAACTATGGTGATATATATTTCTCTGGTTAAAACAATAATGGTGGGAATGTTCTTTTTGCAAATATGGCAGGGGAAGATTACTGGTGCAGGGTGTCAGAGGTGGGAGGATATGTGGGACAGTACACATGCTTCTATTGAATATGAAAGTGTTCACCTTGTCATAGTGTGTTATCTCAGTGGGTGGAGACCCACACAATAAACAATAAAATACTAAACTCCCATCCTGGGAAGTCCTACTATGTTCTCAATTACAAGGGCAAGAATATCTTGAGAACATAGGCAATGCCTAATAAATAAAAACAGACCAATTTGTTAAGCCTACATTATTTATGTAACTATGAACCTTATTCTTCAAAATTGTAACTTAGTGTTTACCATAGGGGAGGTAAATGGAAGAATAGGGGAAGGGGATGGAAGAATAGAATAGATGTAACAAAGGGCATTTTTAGGGTATTGGAATTGTTCTACATGATCTTACAATGACTTATACAGGCCATTTGAAATTTTGTCAAAACCTATAAATGTGTATGGTGCAAAATGTAAACCAAAATGTAAACCATTGACCATACTTAGTAGCAATGCTTCAATATTTGTTCATCAATTGAAACGAATGTACCATATTCCTGTAAGATGTTATTAATAGAGGAAATTGTGAGAGGCTGAGTGGGTCGGGTGTATGGGAATCCCCTTATTTTCTGTATGACTTTTCTGTAACCTAAAGCCTCTTTGAATATAAACTGAAAAAAATAATACCCAGGGGGAACATACAGTAATAATTATCAATGTAAATAAATGATAACGGATCTTAGAGTGATGAAAGACACTGGTTTTATTTTAGTATTTTATTTATTATTATTATTATTATTAGAGTTTTTAATTACTTTTTTTCATTTATTTTCTTGTTTTGGGGAAGCTTTTTGATTGCACAATGGTTGAAACTGTGTTATGGGAGGATCACTGGTGTGCAGTGTCTGTGTTGAGGGGATGTGGGGAGAGGGGTGCACCTGGCGTATGCCTCTAAGGAATATGAATATGTTCAAGTAGTCATGGGTGTTGTCTAAGTGGGTAGAAACCCACACAATAACCAAAAGAATATTGTATTACAATCCCAGGTAGTCCTGCTACATTTTCTAATAGAGTGGCAAGAATCCAAACAATACATGGGCAGTGCCTAATGAAGGAGCACAGACCAAAATGCCAGGTTCTTGATATTATGGACATACTTATGAACCTTGTTCTTGTGAAATTGTAACCTAGCCTAGTATTATATATTGCCTAAAAGTTACCTCCTGAAAGTCTCCTTGTTGTTCAAATATGGCTATTCTTTAAGCAAACTCAGCATATAAACACATTACCATTCCCCTAGCAAGGGACATGATTCTCAGAGATAAGCCTCGGTGGCACCAAGGAATTATTACCAAGCGCCAGCTAATGATGCATTTGGAGAAAGACCTAGACGAAAAGGTGCAAATATTAAATATAAATGAGCTTTTATGGCTAAGAAATTTAAAAGTGAGTCAGGAGAGATTACACTTATGTATGTCTCAGGATGATCTTACTGACTTACTGCCACAGTAAACAATGTCTCAAGCAGAGGAGTTTCTGAGGGCTCTAGAGATATCTAGACATTATAGGCAGGGCAATCTCAGGAATTCAGCATCTTATCAGTTGGACTTACCTTGGAATATATGTTCTCCAATGAAGAGTTAGACTCATTTATAATTTCCCAACACAAGGCTCTTCTTACCTTTTTGTTTAAACCTATAAATAGCACCATACTCATTAAATATATGTCCCAGAGACTTAAATGATTGGTCTGTTCGTATGCCAGTTTTGGCATGAATCTCAGCAGAGTTGCAACTAATCTCCAGTTCATTGGAAAGCCCAGGACAAATAACAGAAGGATGTTGATAGACAATGCCTATCCCAAAAGACAGAGAGTATATGCAACTTTAAGTAAGACAGTTTCATCCATCTGCCCCATCAGATCTAAGCCTCCTCTCAGTAAGAAAAAGAGTGAGCATCACTATCTCAAAATCCTTCAGACTGAGGAATTAACAAACTAACAGGAAATGAAACTATGGACTGAAATAGACTTATTATTATTCTAGTAATGGGAGAACTGGTAACATTGATGAAAAAACAGTGGTCAAAGGAGGTTCTGAGGGGAGGGAGAGGGAAGAACAGGTATAATATATGGATTTGGAGGACATTTGAATTCTTGTGCATCGCATTACAATGATAGATAAAATCCATTATACATTTGTCAAAATCTATAAAATAGAGTGGTGCAAAGTGTAAACCACAATATAAGCTATAGAACATGGTTAGTAGCAATGCTTCAATATGTTTTCATCAATTAAACCAAATATACCATACTAATGAAAAATGTTGTTAATGGGGAAGAGTGTGGGAGGGGGAGGGGATAAGAGATAATAGGAATCCCCCTATATATTTTTTTGCTGTTGTTGTTTAATATGTTTTTTATTTTTTAAGTTTTAAAGAAACTTAGATTACATAAATGTTAGACAAAAAATATAAGGGCTTCTCATATGTCCCGCTCCTTAACCTTCCCACATTTTCCCTCAACAATAACATCGTTCGTTAGTATGGTACATCTGCCACAATTTATGAACACATCTTAAAGTATTGTCACTAAGTGATGATTATAGTTTATACTATAGTTTACACTCTCTCCCGCACATTTTTGCAAGTTATTACAAGATATATAATGGCCTGTATCTGTCATTGCAATGTCACAGTGGTTCTACTGAAGACTTGTGATCCTAAAAATAGAAGAACTTTTTTTGTGAATGTGGAGGCAGTGGCCACTGGAGGTTCTTAGGAGAAAGAGAGGGAAAACTAGGTGTAATTTGGGGGCATTTTGGGGACTTGGGAATTATTCCCTATATTTTTGATGTAACATTTATGTACTCTTAAGCTTCTTTAAAAATAAAACAAAATAAGAAAATAACAGTGGATTCCCATATACCCTACTCCCCCCGTGCCCCACATCCTCCCTTACCAGTGATATCTTACATGAGTATGGTACATTTGTTACATTTGATGAACAAATATTGAAGTACTGCTACTATCCATGGTCAATGGTTTACATTAGAGTTTACCATTTGCACCATATACTGTCATTGGTTTTGGCAAAATGTATAATGGCTTGTATCCATCATTGCAAGATCATGCAGAACAATTCCAATACCCCAACAATGCCCCATGTTACACCTATTCCTTACTCCTCCTCACCTTGGAAACTGTGGCAAACAAAAAGTTTCAATATTTGAAGAATAAGGTTCATAGTTATGCATTAATATTGAGGGCTTGACATATATGTCTGTTTACTTTTATTAGGTGGTGCCTATGTACTTGAGATGTTCTTGCCCCTCTATTTGAGAATGTAGCTGGGTTCCCCAAGATGGGAGTTTAATATTTTCTTGTTTACTGTGTGGGTCTCCACTCACTAAGATAACACCCTATGCTAAAATGAACACATTCATATTCTATACAAGCATGCTCCAGGTGCACTCTTTTCCACATATACTCCCACCACCAATGCCCTGCACCAGTGACTCCCTTGCTAAATTTGCCAAAAAATTCCTCCATTATAGTTTTAACCACAGAAGTACATATCTCCAGAGTTCACATGTTCCTTCTTCCAGTCCTCCTCTCAGTTCTATAGATAACCCATTTCAACCTTCCCCCCTACTTAGCCTTGCATTCCAGCCCCATTGCCCCCACTCATGTCCCTGCACCATCATCACCCCCCTCCATTGCCAAACCAGGTCCTTCCATGTAATCATGGATATTGCCCATATTCAGCATTGGCTCACCCACTCTAATTCATTTCTGTCACCTGAAGACCTATCTTCTAGCTCTGTGAGTCTGCTCCATAGGCTTAGGTCATATCAGTGAGGTCATGTAATATTTGCCCTTCAGTGACTGGCTTACTTCACTCAACACATGGTCTTCAAGGTTCATCCATGTTGTCCCCTGTGTTAATACTGCACTCTTTCTATTGGCTGAGTAATATTCCATTGTATGTATATACCACAATTTGCTAATCATTTCATCTATTAATGAACACTTGGATTGCCTCCAACTTCTTTTTCAATATGTTTTTGGCTATATGGGGCCTCTTGTCCTACCAAATACATTTCATAACCGGCTTTTCCAGTTCAGTAAGAAATGCTGTGTTAATTTTTATTGGGTTTGCATTAAATCTGAAAATCAAATTGGATAGGACAGACATCTTAATGATGTTTAGTCTTCCAATCCATGAACATGAAATAGTCTTCCATTTATTTAGGTCTTTTTTAATTTCCTTCAACAATGTTGTGAAGTTTTCTTTGTACAAGTTCTTTACATCTTTAGTCAACTTTGTTCCTAAATATTTGTTTCTTTTAGTTGCTATTGTAAATTGAATTTTTTTCCTTATCTCCTTCTCAGATTCTCATTATCAGTGTACAGAAATGGTACTGCTTTTTGCATGTTGATCTTATATCTTGTAGAAGCTTTGTTGTAGGTTTCGTTGTAGATTTTTCTTATGTTGAACCATCCTTGCATACCAGGGAGGAAACCCACTTGATCATGATGTAGAATTCATTTGATGTGTTGTTTTATACGATTAGCAAGTGTTTGTTTGAGGATTATACTATCCAGTTTCATCAGAGAGATTGTTCTGTTGTTCTAGTTTCTTTTGGCAACTTTTATGTGGCTTTGGTGTTAAGGTGACATAGGCATCAAAAAATGAGTTATTACTGAGTACTTTGACAGGTATTCATGAGTAAATTCCATAGAAAAGCCAGTGTCTCAAGATACAAACTTTAAAATTAG
>JAQZBX010108840.1:0-10516 GCA_029593785.1 Cabassous unicinctus
CTCATCCATTATTTCTGTTTTAGGTTTTTTTGCAATTCTCTGGATTCTGCTGACTCTGTATCACAGAAAGAGAGCAGCCAGCCTTTAGATGAAAGTGCTGTCACAGATAAAGAGACAAAACTGAAAGAATCAGATTGTCTAGATGACAAGAAGCTGTTTGATACAAATGTAGCACATAATTCAAGTGATCAGATTCCAGACACTGTAACTGTGCTTGCTGATGAAGAGTCTCCATCTTTTAAGACCAACCAATTCACGAGGACCATTTCGCCACCCACTTTGGGGACACTAAGGAGTTGTTTCAGCTGGTCTGGAAGCCTTGGAGATTTTTCAAGAACTCCCAGCCCCTCTCCCAGCACAGCACTGCAGCAGTTCCATAGAAAGAGTGATTCTCCCACCTCTTCGCCTGAGAATATGAAGCCATCTAATGTATCTCAAGTAAAGAATGATGAGTTCAGTGATAGTTCTCATCCCTTAAATGGAGAGGAGTGGGCCTCACAGTCTCAGGAAAGCATGGAATTATCACCACACAGTTTAGATGCATCAAAACTTTCCCAGCCTTCTAGCAAGGATTCAGATTCAGAGGTAAGTTGAATCTTGAAGCCTTTCACTTCAAAGTCATATTTAAGAGAAAATAGGGTGTTAATCCGATAATTGAGAATTTTACGTAAATTATGGAAATGATTAGCTATCAATTTTTCACTGTAGCTTCTACAGTGTAGAAAGTTCACATTTTTTTCATCCGTATCTTTAGCTCTTATACATTCAGTATAACTGTTTATCTTCTGAATCACTGTGTATTTCACTCCTGACTCCAAAATCTGTTCCATTGACAACATATTTGCATTTACACTTATTCTTTCTAAACATCCCCCTTTGTAACAGAACAAAATAGTGATACAAGTGATTTCCTGTTATTCTGTCTTAAATTAATAAAAGCATCCTAACCATTTTTTCTTATATACAATAAAGTATCTTATTCTGACTTATACAAAATCAAAACTCTAAATTAGGACCCAAAAGATTCAGTGATTTTTTTTTTTAATGAAATGATGGCATAATGGCTTTCTTTAGTCTGAGTTATCTCAAATTTATCAATATAACATACTTTGTTTTAACTTTGCTGATTATGATTACCAATTTGTAAGAACTATTACAGCCACAGTTATATTTGGCAGAATTTTTTTTGGACTTCTTTGATTTTATTTTTTTAATAAAATTTTATTGAAGTATATCATTCATACATGAACATACATAAACAGTAAGTATATCAGTAAAAGTTGTAAACTTACAGGACTCCTATACATCACCTTGCATTGTTATAAAACATTTGTTACAAACTATGAAATTGCATCGTCTTTGACAGAATTTTGATGTCTGATAATCCTTGATCTTGGACAGTGTCTAGTAAATCAGTATAGCTTGTATTCATCAAAAAGAAACTATTTTTTCAAGTCCCCAAGGGAAACTTGAGTTGTACTGGACTCAAATTGAAGAAAAACACTGAGTTAAAATGTGGAAATAAATTGTCTTCATTTGGAGAAAGCTGAAATCAATTTATATAATCTACTCTGAAACCCATCCCATGTAGCATTTTTCAAGTTCCTAAGAGTATGTCAAGCCAATCCCTAGCTGCCTTTGAGGCTTTTGGTTTTCTTTTTCCTTTCTCTGGCTCTGCCTTCTGCCTTTTTCTTTGCCTCTGGTTCATTCATACTGAGTATAGCCCGTGCTGGGGTCTGGAAGTCTGTTTAATATTAGCCTCTATTTTATTTCATTTTTCACCTCATATTGCATGTTCTCTTGGCACCGTTTGGGTACCATTACAGTTGCGCTTCCTGAACATCTTTTAGTCTTTGGGGCATTTTTTTTTCTAGCATGCATCTTAACGCCCACTTAGACTTCTAGCCGTGTTCTACTGAGACGCCTCCTAGCTCCCTGGCCATGGGCTGATCACACAGCTCCACACTTCTGTCTTCTGGGCTGACCAGTTTTTCTACTAAGTTACAGAAACATGCCAAAACAAAACAAGGAATCGTCCATTAAGTCATCTCTTTTACTGCCAGATGTAACAAACTCCTATTAGGGTAAATGAATGATTAATTCTCCAAGAATTTGATGCTAAAAGTTAGCATAAAAACTATATAATCTTTCTTTGATTCAGAAAATGTTTCAGAAAGCCACAAGGCCATTGGGGCTTCATTTTGAATATGTATGTTTTTCTGTTAGAGCCTCCATTGGTTGTTGTCTCTAATATGAAAAGCAATAACCATAGAGCCTATGTGCATTGAGTTCGTTGCCCCTGTTTGAAGTGATTAATCTTAACCTCTAACTTATGACTTTTATTTTAAGGAATTATTTAGCCCAGTGTTACTCCTATTAGCCATGAGCAAGGAATATTAGCATTTGTAAGTTACAAATAGTTAACAGTGTGTTTTTCACTATCGGATTATTTTTTAAGTATATAGTATTATGTAGACAACTCCAAGGTAAATATTTTTTAAAAAGCCCTCTCATCTGGGTGTGTGCTTCTTTTCTTTTCTCTCGTTTCTCAATAAACTCTTTTTACTGGCCTAAAAAAAAGCCCTCTCAGAAACAATGCAAAAATGTGGTCTTCTGAATTTCCTTTCATTGTCCTTTTTCATTTGACTCTTGTGGAAATCCAGATTACGAGAGAACTCATCATCTGTAGAGAAGTCTGATAGGGTGGGGTTGGGAGTAGGCCGTATGTCTTGAAGCCCTTGCTAAAGTTAAGTGTGCATTTGATACAATACTACTTACTCTCTTTCGTAAAGTTAGATGCCTTTTTTTTTCTCTTCAGTGTTGAACATGTTGCACAGTTAAAAGAAGAGATGTAGACCGGTACTGATTCAATGTTTGCAGTTAGTAATTTATGAAAACTTATAGCAAAGCTTGGGTAAAACAATAGTATTGCAGCAAGGGAACTCTTTTATCCGAGTCGACATTTTGACAAATACCTGAAATGGTTCAGGAAAGCCTTCAATTTTAAATATATACTCTATACAAGTTACTTCTCCAGCTAAAACAACTGCTGGTTTCTTTAGTGAAATCATTGGCAAACATGATCTTTTTTGTATTAGTTTCATTTTCTTTTATTAATTCTGATGTTTTTATACTTTCTTTTCTGTGAAATTACTTTTTTTACACTGATTTTTGCATATTATTCGTTTGACATTTTATTGAAAACTGATGACTTTTCATAAAAATTCCAAAGTAAAAATTTAATTTTTTTGTTTTCTTAACCTGGGGGATCTAGGAATCTGACTGCAGTTTTAAGTCACTTGAAAATCAAGGTAATCAGAACTTCAAGGGGAAATTATCTCAATTTTCACGAAAAGAAGGAATTCTAAGAAACAAGGTAAAATAGTTTTTAATTCATAAGTAATGTATGCTTACTACCAAGAAAAGGTGGGAAATACAAACAAAATTTAAAAACTGATAATTTTATTTACTCAAAAATGACTTAATTTTCAAGCCTTCTTGGACCATGTTTGTGTTTGTAAGTTGTGAAACCTGCTACTTTCTTTTATAGTATATATTAAAGTTTTTTTTTCCCATGTACTTATATATAGCATTACTTACAATAGCTATATAATAGATCATTGTATGAGTTTAGCTGATTCTCTTATGTTTGCCATTTACCTTTTCAAAGTTGTACTATAGCAAATAATACTGCAGCCAAGATCTTGTAGCTAATATTTAAGTATACATTTTTATTTACTGGGATGAATTCCGTAGAGTGATATTACTAGTTCAAACGTGTGTATGATTTAAGGTTTTGATATATGTTGCCAAAAGCCTCCTTATCGTTGTGTACCTGTGATAAGCTTGAGTGACTGCATCGTGAAGCTCACAAGTTAAAGCATATTTTATATTGTAAGTGTGCTTGCCTCATAATAAACACTAATTTCTAACTTAAAAATGGGCAAAAGACATGAACAGATACCACAAAAGAAAAAGTGCAAATGGTTGATTAATATATAAAAGCCTGTTCAACCTCATTAAAAGTCAAATAATACAAATTAAAATTATAATATACAATTTCTTGCTGTTCAGATTGCTAAAAAATGATTTTAATTGTACTCATATTTTTTTTAGGGTATAGTGAGATGAACAGTCACGTTTTTAAAGTGTGAATAGGTCTGCTGTTTTTGAAAAGCAGTTTGGCAATAAGCAGTGTTCAGATAATTTTACCTAGTAATTCTACAACTCAAGCCTAAGGAAATAATCAGAATTTACATACATCAACATTTATTCCTGCATTGATTGCAATAGTGAAAAATTGGAATAATCTAAATATCTAACAATAAGAGAGTGAATTGTTTTAAGATTATAAGTGAATATGTTGTTCTTTTTTTCCTCCTATTTCTACAATGACCATAACATTATTTTTCTAATAGCATAAAAATCTTCCTAAAAATTTCTGTAAGTGATCTGCATATCTGAAAGAAGATCCCTATCTAACACTCCATAAATTCCAAATATATTAAAGATATAAATGTAAAATATATAAATAAGAGACTTTTTTTCATCTTTAAATGAGAAAGGCTTTTTCAAGCATATTTATTGTCTTAGGAAGATGTCCATACTATGTTTTTGAGTGAAATGGAAAAACATTATCTTAATATGTATAGCATGGCAGTTTATTTGTGATTGTTTAAGTACTCAAAAACATTCATGCACATATGTATGTTTGCATAGTCATAGTACAAAGTCTGGAAGGATAAAACTGTCCTTTTCTTTATAACCACCAGCTTAATTCTACTGCTGGTAAACAACCAACCATCTATACCTATCTAAATCCTAACCTTTCTTTCATTGTCATCTTTACCTTTTTTTCCCATCGCCAACACTAGTTCAGGATTTCATTTTCCGTGTGAAATGTTTATTTTGTGTTAACCTTTCCATTGTTGTACATCCTCTACCAGATCGATCAGTTTTAAACCTTGTTTGAAATGCTTCAATCTCATCATCCTACAATACATCAACAAAACTTGATGACTCCATGTTGCTTGAGGATAAAGTCAACCCTCCTGTAGAAATAACATAAGTGTCAATAAAAATTTCTTTAAGTAAATTGTAGCACATATGTGATGGCAGGGCAGGCAGCCTATTTGAAACAGAATGCAATTCTACATATGAAATGGAAAAATCTCCAAGATACATCGTTAGGTGGAAACAAAATGGGTTGTTAAGTGAGAAAAACAAAGTACACAACAGTGAGAAATCTGCTGCTCATTTGTGTGTGTAAGTGATTCAGTGGACACATAAGAAACTGGTAACAGTGACTGCCTCTGGGGAGAGAAACTTGATGGCTAGGAGATGGGGGAGTGAGGGAGATTTACTTTTCTCTGTTCTTTTGTAACACTTGGATTTTGTGCCAGGGGCATGTATTATCTTTTATAAATATGATAATTTTTTTATGGTAGATGTTTATAAGTAGCACACTTGAATACGTTGATTAAATATATTACTTTTTGGTGCCAATATATAAATAATAGTTCAAGATTAACTAATGGCTATTGCTGTACAGAATAGTCTTAAAATATGAGGCATTTAATCTTCAGGTTCCTGGCCTATACAAATCTAGTTCTGCGGACTCTCTTTCTACAACCAAGATCAAACCTCAAGTACCTGCCAAAGTCAGTGGCCTGAGCAAGAAACCAGCAAGCATCCAGAAGAGAAATCATAATGCAGAAAACAAGCCAGGATTGCAGATAAAAATCAGTGAGCTCTGGAAAAATTTTGGATTTAAAAAGTGAGTGACCTTGTTCCTTATTCTAAAATAGGGAAACACTGAGAAACAGAATCAATTTCTGTTTCTCTCATCGTAAGAGAATTATTTTCCTCTATTCCCTTTAGGTTTTAGCTGACTCTTTGTAGGTATATTTAACTTCAATTTCTATACCTTCTTTTAATAAGAAGATGACAAACTAAAATCTTCAGTTCTAAATCTGGCTTTGGGATCTTTCTGTTGTTAAATCACTTTCCCAGGCCTTACCTTTCTAAGCTTTCTTCCCTTCTTATCTCTCAGGATTGTAAAGAGAATAAAGTTTTAGATGGGGCAGGACTTTATTTGAACCACAATACTTCTGTTAGATTACAAAATTAGCCAGAGGGTGGCTTCAATTTATATTGTTAGTTTATTTTCTTGTTTTTCTCAATAAAGTAAATGTGCTAAGAGTAAATTAAAAGTTTTTTTAACAATGGCATGTTTAAACCATAGAGCATTTTGGGTTTTTTTGTTTTGTTTTTTTGTTTTGAGGTACTGAACCCTGGACCTCATATGTGGGAAGCCAGCGCTCAGCCATTGAGCCACATCAGCTCCCCTGAGTTGGTTTTTTCATTTGTTTGCTTGTTGTTTGCTCTTGTTTTGTTTTTAGGAGGCACCGGGTTGAACCGAATCTAGGACCTCCCATGTGGGAAGCAGGCAACCACTTGAGCCATATCCACTTCCCCCTTCACACTTTTTTATTTATTTCTGCCGGCCCTGCCTCGCCACGTGCTCGCTCTCTTCTCTCTGTTCTGTTCGTTGTGTGCTCTCTGTGTCTGCTCATCTCTTTAGGAGGCACTGGGAACCGAACCCAGGACCTCCCATGTGGGAGGGAGATGCCCAACCATTTAAGCCACATCCGCTCCCTACTTGTTGTATCTCTCATTGTGTTTCCTTGTGTCTCCTCATCGTGTCATCTTGTCGCATCAGCTCACCGTGCCAGTGCAATGCATCAGCTCCCTGTCTTGATTTTCTTCTTTAGGAGGCACTGGGAACCTATGTGGTAGGCGGGTGCCCAACTGCTCAAGCCGCATCCACTTCCCCTTTTACACTCTTAAAAATTATTGAAGGCACCAAAAAGCTTTGTCTTTATGTGAATTATATCAACATTTAACCATATTAAAAATTAGACATTTAAAAATATTTATTAATTCATTTAAAAATAGTAATAAACATTATGTATTAACACAGATAACTTATTTTTATGAAAAATAATATTTTCAAAAATAATGCAAAGGTTAAGATAATGGTAGATTTTCTTCTTTGATACTACACCAAAATTCAACAAACGGTAGTCTATAGGTAGTCTTTATAAAGACTTTAAGACTTAGTGGTACTCTTAAAGGTTAGTGCAATATGGAATCTGAAACCATATCAATTGACTCGATACTGTGTGTTACAGTCCACTGATATATTACATTTTAAATGCATCTTTTACTCATGCATGATTTTGTAACATCATGCATTTGTCCTTTGGTTACAATATCATAAAAATCACAATCTCATCAACAAAGCCTTTCAGTATTAGGAAGCTGTCAGGTGACAGGTATGTTTTCCAAAATTCAAATTTTCACTTAAAAGCGCAAAATGAATCATTGGCAACAAATACTGTCGGTTTATTTTTTGATATAACAGCTTACTTTGTTCATTTTAGAGAAGCTGCCTGTCAAATACCCAAATTTGAATAACTATAGCATCTGTCTATTGTTCTTTCAGGTAAAAATGGTGCCCAAAAGCTGCAGGTTCAGCTACAAACTCAGTCACACAGGCTTTTACTTGATAACCATCTGCTTCAATGAGCAGCAGAGGTGCTTTATGTGTGCTTCCCATTCTGCTACGGAATGTTCAATGTACTTAAGGGTTGAGATTTAATAAAATTAATGATTTTTACTGTTTCATCAATAATATTCTTAAATGAGACTAGCCTTTTCTTTTTTTAACTGCAAGTGCATGGGTGTGAAGAATCCAATGACTACCAGTACAGTTTGGTGCTAGCACTTTTGAATCATGCTAAGTAGCCAGCAGTTTTACCCAGTTTTGCTTTTGTACCATTAGTATAAATGTCAGCATAGTGGATAAAGGCAGATAAAGTGTAAATATTATGAAAGTAGTTTTGCCCTTGCAAGCCGCCTGAAAGACTCTTGGAGATCTTCAGGGGTCCATGACTCATACTTTGAGAACTGCTGCTAGAGAGAAATTAGGGTGTAACACTACTCTTAAATCCCTTTTAGAACGTAACGCTTACTGATGTTGAATTTCTGTTAACTAGAGATAGAATTACTGTGTCATCTTCATATTAGAATTAATTTTTGTAGGCAGAGCTCCTGTTGAGCAAAAAAAAGGGGGGGGTAGTAGGGGCTTAACCATTAATTTATGCTTCACCTATTTTGGTTCTTAGCTAAACTTCAGAAGGACACTAAGGAGAATCATTTTGCATTAACTAGTATATAACTAGCTGTGACCTAGCACCTACAATGAAAGGTGATAGAAAATAATTGGTGCCCTAAAAACACACCAAATTCATGTTATTATATTCTTATATTTTACAGAGATTCTGAAAAGCTTTCTTCTTGTAAGAAGCCAGATCCCCTGTCTCTAGTCAAAAACAATATCCAACTAACTCCAGAAGCTGAAGAGGATATATTTAATAAGTCCGAATATACTCGTGTTCAGAGAGCAATATTCCAATAAATGCAGGCTGCTGGGAGGCTGTTGCCTGCAAAAGTTTTTCTATTAATTCAAAGTTCCTATTTGGGAATGAGACAGTTACCAACTTGAAAGATTTGTTTTTACATCTAAGTGACTTTTAAAATAGAGTGCATTTGTATATTAATTATGTGATTGTTTCTTTTGCTTAGCTTTTTATATGTTCATAAGAAACCAAATAGAATAATTTTAACAGCTTTTTTAAAGTTTTACTGTTAATTGTGCAAGTCC
Organism: Cabassous unicinctus; assembly: GCA_029593785.1. Taxonomy (NCBI): domain Eukaryota; kingdom Metazoa; phylum Chordata; class Mammalia; order Cingulata; family Chlamyphoridae; genus Cabassous; species Cabassous unicinctus. Next base: position 8,729 of record JAQZBX010108840.1, read on the forward strand.
TTGGAAATTTATAAAAATCTACTCTAAAGATTTCTGTAATGTTGTCATGTATACAGATGCTAAGTGGAAAACCACAACTTTGTATTGGTTCTGAAATCATTTTATCCTAGAGGAAATCACTGTATTTCACCAGACTTTAAGTCTTTCCACCCACTTTCCTGTCTATCCTTCAGGGTTGAATTGAAAATAAAGTTGCTGGGCTGGAAGGGGTGGTTGGAAGGTTCAAAGAGCATTACACAAATGGAACAGTGCTGTTATCCGTGAAGAGTTTGGTTGAGTTACAGGTTGGCAGTGATGGAAAATTGTTTTCAACCCAGTATAAAATGATCTGTTTCTTATGTCGGTATTCTTAACTTTAGAAATTGCCTAAATTTTTCCTATTATTTTTCGAAGTGTAAGCTAAAAACTCCTTAATACATAATTTAAAACTAAGTGCTCTTCAGGCCACATAAGATAATAAAGCTGCAGTGTCTGCGAAATATACACTCTGCAAAGAAATATGCAGATGCCTGGAAAGAGAACTGCTATATAAGTGAAGATTTGAAATGACAGGAAATAAAGGAGTTATAAAAATGTCTGAGGATGAAGGAAGGAGACCCAGAGCAATTTTATTTATTAAATGAGACTTAGTAGAGGACTCTTGGATAAGCAGGTAATAATGGAACATAAAACTGTAAAAACAGTAAAAAATAATAATAATAATATTTAAAAAGCCAGTCTATAAAAGACCTATTCCAAAATACAAAAACAAAATTGAATTCTCTGTGTGTTTTGTTATAAAAGAAATTAAGGGGAAGCCAGCATAGCTCGGTGGTTGAGTGCCAGTTTCCTACATATGAGTTCCCAGGTTTGATCCCTGGCCCCAGTACCTGAAAAAAAAAAAAAGGAAAGATATTAAGAATGTGAATCAAACATGCTCTGCAAATGTTTATCTCCTACCTGAAATTCCACTTACTGACAAAAAGAATAAAACATGCTATACTTCCACAAAGCTTAACAGAATGGAAGAGGAGACAACATCTGGCAGGGGCTTAGGAAATGGATGGCTGAGTGATAAAGTGATACAGCAAAGAGGTAAAGGTCTAGATGGGTTCAGCAAATACAGATGTCATGCAAATTCCTTGAAGCCAGAGGTTCATGGTGAGGCTGAAATAGGGTTGACTGAAAACCTTTAAATTGATATTGGGGACTAGGAAGATGGCAACAATGCCATAATTTTTCAATCTACAAATCCCCACATAAAAGCACCTGGATAACAGAATCAAAAACTTAGAATATTCACAACAAATTTAGGTGACTTGATGCCCTCAAACCCCAAAATGCAAGTGGGTGAAGACAAACCTACCAAGATCCATGACCTGCATGAAACTGGCATCGATTCAGATGTAGAGAGAGGCAACAGCACCTGATGGACCAGCGAACATAACATGGTGGCCTATTTAACAGCATGAGAGACTGGGAAAGGCATTGCCCAGTCCATTCGTGGGTGCGTGCAAGATTTAAATCATCTAGTCCCTAGGAACTACTGAAACCAAACAGCCAAGGCTCCATTCCAGGAGGGTACCCCACAGAAGGGAAACCATGGGGAGTAAGACCAAAATTGAGCAGGAGAGGGAAGATAGGGATAGAGGTAAAGAAGGTTAAAATAAGAGTAAGGGATAGCAAGCCAAGAAATTTCAGAAAACAATACCCTGGTTTTGAGCACCAATTAAAAAAAAAAAAAAGTGGCATTAGAAAAGCTCCTATGAGCCATGTTTCCTTCTCAAAGTTTAGGAAAATCAATTCTAC
>JAQZBX010108841.1:0-10517 GCA_029593785.1 Cabassous unicinctus
AATATAAGGACTTATTGGACTTTGTCATCCTCAATATCACTTTCTGAAAAAGTATTTTATCTCCACTTTGCAAATGACAGCATAGTCTCTGAGAAAAGGTAAGTGGCAGAGGCAAGAATCTAAATTCTACATTTCTTTTATTTCACAAGGTGGAAAGACTATGTCTCTGTGGATATAGTGGACAAACAAACATTTGATTCAGTGGAAAGTTACTCAAGTGGATAGCTTTTCTTGTCGGGCCACATTTCTTAACTTTTATATTCACCACTCACATGCACAGTAAGCATAACATATAAAACCAATTGGAATATTTATCTGCTTATCGGATATATACCTTACACTTCAAGGACAGGAGACAAAAGCAAATACAGAAGCAAAAATATGAGACTCTTCAGGTTCTGTTAAGGATTCTCTCCTTCCTTTAAATATCTTTCTTGAACAAAACTTATAGAAAATGAAAATCTCTTTCAGTGATTGCCATAAAAACAGCTTTAATGAGAACTTGCTCCTCAGCTCCTAGAGATTTACTGACTCACTGGGACAGAGCTTCCAAACCCACATAGGCCCAGGAAGCAGCCATTGCTGGCTGTGTCTCCTTTGTAGAGTGTAAACACAAGGCTTGGTTTGCCCAGACATCTGGCTTGAAAATAGTGTGGTAGAAATGTTACGGCTCTTGGGGAACCCAGGACATATTCTCTTGCAAAGTTAATACTCACTGAAGTCAAGATTATGGAAGTATTTGATGTAAGTTTGTAAAGATTTTATTTAATTTACATTTTATGAAAGGGAACTATCTTCCTTTAATCAAAAAAAAACTTAATGACTTCTTCAGTGAGAATGGGGGTGGGGGGAATTCTATCCACAATAGTAGAGGGTGAGAAAATAGCCTTTGTCTAAAGGATGTGGGATTGAATCTTGGCTCCTGCTATTTAACTAGCAGTGTGACCTTGGGCAAGTTCATTTTTGGCTTTGAGCCTCAGTTTTCTCATCTGTGAAACAGAGATGATAACACCTACCTGGGGTTGTTTCAAAAATTGTAGATAGCATATGTATTGTCCCAATATGACATAAAACAACCAAGTACCTAATTTATGTGAGGATTGAGACTTTGGACCATTACAAGCCTTATTGCTGCACCAAGGACTGTAACTCTTTATCTAAACCACCAAATAAGGGAGAAGAGATTAGGCGGTGGGAAGGAGCTGTAGATTGTAAGGAGCTGCAGATCCTGAAGGAGGCACTTGCACCTCTTCTCCTCCAGTGGTTGCTGAACCTTTGGCAAAGGCATCATTCACCCCATCAGTGATGTGTGAAATGTCATCTTCTCTGACTCAATATCTCTTCTCATGTGTCTTTGAGTTATATCTGCTCATTTTACCAACAAAACTTGCTTTTATTTTCTTCAGCTTTGTAGAGCCAGCACATCTCTGCAGGAACAAGCTGGATCTGATTCTCCTTCTCACATCCCTGACAGAACTGTCAGCTTCATTTCCATCATAAAATCTTGGTAGCTCTTCAGGGTGTCAGAACTCGATGTTTCCCATTCCAGGTTGGATTGGCACAGCTGGGCAGAGAGGATTCGTCTTTAGACTTGTGAACTGAGCAACTTGGATTGACAAATCATTGAGAAGATGCAAATGTGGGCTTGAATTTCCACTATAAAGTCTCAATTATCTGAGCGTCGAAGGAGTATAAAAAGTGAACTTTGAATTGTCATCGATAGTTTATAGTTACATACCAAACAATAGCACCACCTGTCCCTTTGATCTGTGGTCTATCCCAAACATAAAAAGCTATTAATCTTATTAGACCTCTGATTCTGACCTGGATGAGAAGGTTTCTACTACTTTTCAATTCAATAAATTGGAAAAGATGATAGGCAGAAATTCACCCATCAGTATAGGAATTGTGGTATCCAGAGTTGGTGATTTGTATTTTGTCTCCACAAAAATGAAGGTTGTATAGACACATTGTTATCAAACCTTGCTTGCAGAGTAGGGGAAATGTGAGTTTGAAGAGATTACTATGTTAGGGAAGTAGCTCAGTGGTGATTGTATTACATTCCAGAAAATAAGAATTTTTCTAGTTATCTTAAGTTGCGACTACTTTTATTCTTAAAGAAGACTCATTTTATACATTTCTGGTGGACAAATTATGCGTATTTTACTTTTTGATTTTTTGTTATACTATGCTAAAGATAACCTTTACTGAAGGATGCAGGGTCATCATTATGGTTATTTATTCATTCATTTATAATAAATATTGACCGACTGTCCATCCAGTGCCAGAGTATAGACTGTCTTAACTAAAGAGGACCTCACCAAGTGAAGAATGGAGAGAAAAGAGTTCCCAGTGGGGTAACAGCATGAGCAAAGCCCTGAGGTGGGGAAAGAACTGGACAAGTATTCAGAATTGACAAAGCCTTGTGGTTAGAGCTTAGTGAGGGAGGAGGAGAATGGAGCATGGTAGCCTGAAATGCAGTTCAACCTTGATTGGCTACTAATGGGTATAGAGTTACTGACATTACACTAAACGTCACCAGACTGCTGTACATTTTGTGCTGTGGGTGATGTATTTATTTTGTGATGTTTTAATGTTGTTTACCCCAGTTTCTTCCTTCACTGTTAATTCTTTGACTTTGCAGCTATTATTACCGTGGCCTTGCTTTCACTGATCTCCTTTGGATTGGAAAATCAGATAACCAAACTAATTAGAATTACATCTCAATCAGTCAGAGTAAATAAGCCAGAAGTAAGAAAAATGCAAAAGCTTTTATGAATACACCACTTTCTTTTTGGGCCACAGTTTTCTCATCTATAAAAGCAGGTTAATGCTCAGAACACTTTGTGCATACCCATTTAGTCTGTAATTTGATCTACAATGGCTTTGTGAAAAGGTCTTTAAAATTAATTGCATTTTATTTGCATTTTCATAGTTAAGCTTGTCACATTTTTAATTATCTGGAGGTGTTAACTACTTCTTCAAATAATACCCCCAATATTGACTAAGTGAGAGTAAAAAATTAAAGCATTGAGAGTCACTGTCCAAATGAAGATCAATATTCAATTATAAATCATCTATCCTATTAAATTTTTATCCATCTCACTACAAAAGGCATTATGAGAAAATTATGAGAAAATGTGAACTCAGGTGAAAACTATAGTTTTGGATCCCATGTTTAATGATTTTCCACACTTTGGAAATGTGTGCAATTATTTTCCTATTCCAAAATACTAGGTTATAAATTTTCTGTATGCAGGAGTACATGGATGTGCAACTGTTAACTCTTTGAAGGGACAAACTGTCTCTTATATCTTCATGTTAACAACTGCATTTACCACCATATTGAAAAAAATAGATGCTCAAGAAAACATTTACTGAATGAATAAAATCTCTTGGCTTGCATCTGACTTAAAGCTTTGCTAAATGCATCAAGAGTCATCACCCAGCTATTTTTCTATCTTCAAAAATGCTTTTGTCAAGCACAAGTTTCTTAAAAATAAAGTGTGAATATGTGGTATTCTGGAATTATCTGGGATTATATAGGAATGTATAAAATGGTGCTCAAGTGTCCCAGGAGAAAAGAGTTATGTATGCAAAACTTATATAGGAATGAAATAGTTTCAGACAGTGGACAACCTTGGCAAAGTATTTGCAAAATAGCAATCCAGTGACTTTTCTCCTTTGCTTGGGGGTCAAAAGCTGTCCACCTACCTCCAAACCTCACTCCTGGCTAATTGCAGGGGAGGTACAGATGGAAGGCCAGGTGCCAGACGAGTGTTGACAGCAGCCCTGAAAGTGTCATCTTGTTTCCTGTAGACCCACGTCTGCTTAGCATTACACAGTGCTTAGCTTTGGTCAGGATGTGGTCAGGGTTTGTTGGAAGGTGTATAAGAAATTGGCTTTCCAGGAGGAAAGCTCCTGAAAATTTACACTATGCATGCAAATTTTAGCTTAGAAAATTGCCTGTGAAAATTCAAGGGGGAAAAAAAAGAAAATTTATTGGTTTGGCACCAGAGAAAATATTTATTTTGCCTCTCCAAGGAAAAAAAAATCCTCAGGGCTTATAGTCAAAATTTGAAAAATGACAAATTCATACTGAGAAATATTTGATGTTTGCAGGTTCTCAGATGGCTCAGGGTCCATTCCATGCAATCAGATGATTCCAGAGAGCTCTGTGGGGGTCAAGGAAGGAAAGATGAAGAGCTGGGGTGAGGGCCTTGTAAGGATGGCAGGTACCATTCAGATACAGTAATCCTTGAAGATCCTGAGGAAGTAGTAGAAATCGTTTATTGAATTGATCTTTGCCTCCTGTTGGTGGAAAAGATAATTGCAATGAATGTACCACACTAATGAAAGATGTTGCTAATGTGGGAAAATGTGGGAGGTGTGGGGAGCAGGGCATATGGGAATCCCCTATATATTCTCTGTAACCTTTATGTAATTGAAGTAACTTTTAAAAAATAAAAAAATGAAAAGACAGGAATAAATAAATAAAGAGCAATGGGAAAGGAAAGGGCATCTGGGGGAAAGCCTTAATGCCCCTGGAAGAAATTTATGATTTTAACCTCTTCATATTACTGTGATATTCCTTAAGAGTAAGCAGCTAAACTGATGATGTGAGAGGCCCCTGCTGGCTTTAGATTTCCATGATGTGGAAATTAATGAAGAACAAAGGGTGTGTCTGAGAAAGACCTTGCATGTCTCCATATTTGCAAATCAAATGGTGTCATTTGTAGCTTCCACCATGGCATCAGAATTAGATGGAATGAGGGAACCGAGGATTTAAGCAATGTGTGTAAGTGATACACCTTGATGAAAATATGTACCCTTTGCACTGTCTCAAGAGTGGGCCAAGAAGCCCTGGGAGTGAAGAACGAGGCTGGAGTACCCAAAACGCATCCCATCACAATGCTCACTTTTTCTTTCAGCTTGAGCCATGACCTCTCGTATATTGCTTGCTCAGCCTTTCCTAATACCAGAGCAACTTAAAAACAAATCACAACATCTACTAAAACTGCGTAAAACGGTTCCTCTGGGTCCCTGGCTTTGACAGGATTCATTCTGAAATAGTCCTGTGTTATACAACCTATACAGCAAATTTGTTACTTTTATAACAGAAGACTCAGACAAGACTTTTCAGAGTCCAGCTGTGGATCTTTAGATTGTCGTCATGTTCCTCAGAACAGAACAACTGTTTGAATCAAAGCCAAAGATATCCTTGAATCATTTGGTATCAGGGCATTAATGAGCTCTGCAGACATTTCAAATTCCTTTTCCTTTCCCTCTCTCCCTCCCCTTCCACCTTACCCAGGTGTGACTTAATCCAGTCTATTTTTCCCTAAAGTAATAAGCTGTAAAATATGTATGTGGATATACATATATGTACACACATAAAAATTTTACTATGAGCAAGATACTTTACTGATCTGATTATTAATAAATAGGCAGGTAAAAATGGAGCTTGCTTTTCATTGTGTCCTAGAGATTTTAGGGATGAAGAAAATTCTAATTATCAGCTGAGCTAACTCCCAATTTTTAGAGTTGAGAAAACTGAGGCTCCGAGTATTGAAGAGATCTACCCAAAGCCACAGGGGTAGTCTCTGGGAGTGCCAGACTTGAACCAGATCATTGAACTCCCGTTGAATTGCTTGTGAACACCTGATCTGAGAACTTTATAAGTATTTGTTAATTTCCCCCATTTTCCTCCAGTTGCAATTGTTATAAGTGGGCTAGTTTTGTTCACCTACAGTGTTTCTTTTTCTTGTTGTTTATGATGAATTATGAAAGTATATATCCTTTGCACATGCTATTTTGTCTGTCTGATATTTTCATTGCTTCCCTCCCCCCAACACCACATCTGTTTGATGAGCTCCCACTTATACTCAAGACTCAAATCCTCTGTGAGTCTCTGTGCAAAGAAAACCTTCCCTGGATAATCTATAATCACTTCCCCCTCACCCCTGGCAGTTTGTCCTTTCTATGCACTCTAGCAACCTTTTGTGTATATGACTGTGAGCACTTTTTATATCGTTTCTGCCTTCCTTCTTTCCTTCCCCCTTCTTTCTTTCTCCATTCCTTCCTTCCTCCTTCCCTTCCTTTCTTCCTTCATCTCTCTCTCTCCCTCCCTTCTTTCTTTCTCTCTTTCTCCTTCCCTCCCACCCTCCTTCCCTCCCTCTCTCTTTCTCTCTTTCTTTTTCTCTATACCAAATGAGATTTTTCATAGAACAAAATTTTTAAATAACTCAAAATTCTTTTAATCTTTATTTTTTATTTTGTTTCCAAACCCGTGTGACCTACTGAAAGGGTTCTCTTAGTTCAAGCTTCTGACAGATTGTCCCTGAGTCAGCTCTCTACCTTCAGTTAACTGACGTAAACTGAGCACCTAGTATTGCAAAGGACCATAGGAGTTGCTCCTATAGACATTGTCCCATTAAATCCTCACTACAATCCTGCGGAATTAAATTTCCATATCTGATGTGTAGACACAGCAAAAGAGTACACGTCTTGCCCAAAGTTCCATTGAGTGCTACACCTGAGATTCAAACTCAGCCATTTGAGTCACAGTGCAAAATATTTTCTCCATCACTTCCATTTTTACCTCATTAAGCACGTTCTTTGATGTACTTCAACAAGATATAAGTGGGGTTGAAAGGTAGTGTGAGAAGAAATTTTGGAAGTTTTAAGGTAAATTCTTTGGATTACCTACCTCATATATACTCATTCAAACATTACTACTATCAATAATAAAAAAAGTTTAAATTGTTCTGTTTTTTTTAAAGAAGACTAAGGCTCCCTCAATCCTCTGTTTTACTGTTGCTTTTGTTTCTGTTTATAACTTGTCTGATTTAATTTCTTGCTACCTATATTTATTTTACTAACAATGAGTTCAGTATTCTAGTTCTTGATTATCTAAGGATAATGGAGAAGAGAAGATGACATAAATTATGAGTGAATTTGAAACATGGAAGCTGTCTAGTTGCTTCCTCCCGCTAAATTGTTTTTCAGAACTTCTAATAAGTAGCAAAAATAAATGTCAACTACTCTTTTTGCATCTTTTCCTCACGGAAATCTTATTGCTTCATTAAGTGGACATATATAGAATGGTAAAAGAGGAAGAGAAATAAAAAAGTTAGGTTATCCTCAAATTGAACCACCAGTACCTGAATAGTTATGTCATACATAATGCTTCTCTCATGTTTTGAAAACTAGACAGTATTGCTGAGCCATGACTAATCAGTCTTTTATAATTCAACTGTTACTCGTGTTTGGCATTTATCAATTAGTATTGAATAGTAAACTGGAGGCCCTTGTATTTAAATAAAAAGGAAAAGAGGCTCTTAATTTATTTCATTTTTATTTACTCAGCTTTTTGAACAACCCAGCTGTAGTGGCAAAACAGGAATGTGTTTAAAAGAATTAAAAGTGATGAAAAGTGTTTATCAGCTGATAACAGCAACAGCCTGAAGGTTCAATGTTAGTTGCAGTTCTGAATCTTTGCATCTTTGCAGCTTGGGGTTATTAACTCTGCCTATTTTATCTTTTGCCTTGCAGCTGTCAAAGAAGGGGGGCAAGTTTCGAAAAGTTAATAGAGGAAGAAGATAGAGAAATGGGTCTGCCCTTCCCAGAGGGAAGGCTCTTTAGATATAGTTTGGTTAGAAGCTATTTCATCTCAGCAAAAGGATAAAAAGTCCCTCCAGTGTGCTGAGAGCAGAACACATGGGAGTCAGGGAAATCAGAAAGTTCTTAGAGACCTAAGTGTTATTACAGACCTATATGTATGAAAGTTAGGAGACCAGAGGGCAAGGCTGTTGAAAATATAGCTAGTGGTCCGTGTGGCCTAGAAGGAGTGGCCAGCACTGTTGTTGATCTTATAGGCAGAGGCTTGGCTGAAGTCTGTTAAAACAATTGTTTTCAAGTATTTTTCTCATCATTAGAGCTCTTTTATCAAGTGAAATGTCAATCTATAAAACTGATAATTGCAGAGTTGCCCTAGCTCCGGGGTTCTTAACCTTTTTTGTTCCATGGACCCTTTTGCCAGTCAGGTGAAAACCCCTTACTAAGTCCACACTATACTGTATATTATTTAATAAATATAACACACCCACACCAACATGTCCCCACAAGAATAAGTTTTTTGAATTTCAATTCAAGTTCATGGACCCCTAGTTAAGAACCCCTGCCCTAGTTGAAGTAGAGGAGAAGGGCTGGACCCTTAGCTTCTAAGCTTCATGTTTCCTTCTATAGCAGACCCTCACACATCAGATTTCCTCAGGACACAGTTTGGAAACCATACTTTTAGAGGCCTGGGAAACGTGATTCATGAGATCCCTTTTCATTGTCCTGAGGCCAAGGAGAGGGAAACTGAGACTATATGTTCTCAGAGCTTGGTCCAGATCAGTGGCATCAGAATCACCTGGGAACTTCTTAGACATGGAAATTCAAATTCAGGATGAAAATCTCTTGGGTTGGGCCTAGTCAGACCTCCTGGTAGAGTTTGAGAACTGTTACTAGAGCACTGGTTGGATCTTTTAGGTATCTTGGGCCAGATGCATAGCTGAGCACTCAGAAAAGCAGATGCTAAGGTAGGATTGAACTTTCAAGGATTCTACGAGAAGAAACACCTGTCAGAGGAAATGGAGAGGAAGCTGGTTAACTTTGGGAGAGCTGGGAGAGCTCAGTGCAAGTCTGCGCTGAGTAAAGGAGACAAAGAAGGAAGGTTGGGTAGAAGCACTCCAGCCTGCTGAGCATTCTAAGCAAAGTTTGGCAGGGCTATTTGGGAGGCTACAAGCCAAAGTCAGCAGTCGGAGCTGTCTCCTGTGGCCCTCATCCTTTGGCTGGGAGTAGCCATAGGGAGAGTGGCAGTGGTGCAAACAGGGCCATTTCAGAGCCCAGCAACTGGGGCCCTGCTTAATCCTGGTACCTGTAGTACAGGGATTCTTCACCTTTTTTGTTCCATGGACCCCTTTGCCAATCAGGTGAAAACCACAGACCCCTTCTCAGAATGTAGCAGCAGATAGTTTTATGACGCTCAACTAGCATCGGGTCTGACAACTACCTTAATTTTCGAAGTATGGATGAGTGTAAGCAATTTTTCGAGATATGCAACAACTATAATGTGATAGGGAATGAATACTACTGTAATTTATTGCATACATTCATAAGTGAAGGAAATGCTAGATTTCAGATAGAGGTAAGAGAAAATAAAGATAATAAGTTGATTTTTTTTTTCAAAGCAAGCTCACGGACTCCCTGAAATCTTTCCATGGGCCCCTGGTTAAGAACCCCTGCTGTAGTAGATCTGTAACTTACATTCTTATGGCCATCAAACTAGCTTTAAAAAAGGGCAACACACACACAAAGAAAAATAAAAACTGTAGAACAAGCATAAGTTTGACAACTTATTATTTTGCTGAGAAGGATAAGGTCATATTAATGCCCTCACTCACCAAAGAAAGACTGCTAGGTGATTTTCAAAAAAGAAAGATGAGTAATGACAAAAATTGGTGGAGGGTATGATTTCAGAATATATTTTAAATTGAATGCAATTACTTTGTGAAAAATTCACTTTATTGTTGGTGTTGATGTTGTCTTTTACATTTTGCAATAGACTGATGAAAAATTCATCATGGACAAGATCTAGTCTTTGGACTGAATGTTTGAAACTTCTGTATTAGAAGAGTAGAAGATCTAATACTTGTCTTTAGAAGAGACATGACAAAGGACAAACAATACATCTTTATGCTCCACAGGGTACACAGGCTAGCAAACCTCAGGATTAGTAGGGGAACTAAACAACAAATGTATGCTGTGTATCCTGGGAAATGTGCAATAGAGAAAAAGTGGAGTCATTTTGTATTACTTGTTTACAAATTTGTAAAAAAAAATCTCCTTCCTGGTAGTGGTACTCAATATACAAATGTGCAAATGCAATATGAAATAGCTAAAAAAAAATTTTTTTTTAAGTAACTGTTGTGAGATAGCGACAGCAAAATATCGGAACACATGTATTTAAGTAAACACAGAATCACAGGCGATGACTGGCATATTTTTAGAAACATGGCGGCCAATAGAAGATGACCCATCTAATTATTTCACAAAATTCGGACCAAGAGTAACTATTTTTTTTTTTTTTTGCCATTTGGAATAATTTTTTTTTCAATCTCCACTCTTGACAGATTGGTAGCTAAATGATATCACACTTGTGTTATATATTTTTACATAGCTGAGAGCAGTGAGGATTTTTTTTTCCTCACCGTTTTATTATGAAAAATTTCAAACATACAACAAAGTTGAAAGTATTTTAGTGGAAACCCACCACCTAAATTCTGCCATTAACATTTTACTATTTGTGATTTATCACATATATATTTACCCTTTAATTCATCTTACTTTTTGATCCATTTCAAAGTAAATTGCAATCATTAAAACATTTCCCCCTCAATCTTTTAGTATGGATAATTAAATAGAGTTCAGTGTTAGCTTTTTTTTTTTTTATTTTTTTATTTTTTTTTTTT
>JAQZBX010108842.1:0-10520 GCA_029593785.1 Cabassous unicinctus
ACACAAAAGAACTACAAAAACAAGTCTGCTTTAGTCAGGGGTTACACTCCCCTCTTGTGTTTGTTCATTGCTCAGTCTTGAGGGATTTGGGCCAATGTCCACTCTGCTCAGGCTGAAAAGGGACATAGATACTATGGGGCAGAGGAATGGAGTTGTTTTTCTTGCAGCTGAAGATACTCCTTGCTTGTGGGATGGGGCTGGTCCATCCTCATCATCCATTAGTTGACCAGGGTAGGCCTGAAAAACTGGAGAATAGGAGTTGGCACATATCTGCTGGTTGCTGTGCTCTTCCTCTACATCTTTTTATTGTTTTCTGGCCTCAACCTTGGTGCTTGGGTACTACCAAGAGTTTGGCAAAGCCTTCCTACTTGCTCTGGCAGGGGTTTTGAATCTTTTTTTTTTTTAAAGATCTATCCATTCCATTTTATTTATCCCCCCCTTGCAGCCCGCGCTGCCGCGTCCATTCGCTGCGTGTCTTCTCCGTGTCCGCTCATCTCCCCTCCACTGTGAGGTCCTGCCGCACCAGCCGGCCTGCCCCCACGAGGAGGGGCCGGGAAGCAAACCCGGGGCCTCTCATATGGTAAACGGGTGCTCTAGCCATTGCGCCACACCCGCTTCCTGCCGTGAGGTTGCTGCATCAGCCCACCGCACCGCTCAGGCCGGCGTGCCCTCACAAGGAGGCCTCGGGACGCGAACCCGGGCCTCCCATGTGGTAAACGGGGGCTCTATCCACTGAGCCACACCCGCCTCCCGGTTTTGAATCTTTAACTCCCTCTCTTCTCACCTCAGTCTCTGTGGCTCATTGTCTGAAGTGTGAGATCCTGGATTTTACAGCTGGATGGGTCCTTAGCTACTTAACCCAAATCCCTATTTTCACCAATGAGGGAACCACTGCCTGGAATACTTAGTGCCATCTCCAAGGTTGCCAAGTCAACTGGGGAGGGGGAAGAGAGTTCACACTCGTGTTTAGATAAACAGATTCACTGTAGCTTGTGACAGGGCTTGGAGTCATGAAGGCTGAAATACTTACTACCCGAAGACCCTCCTCATCGGCTGGCTTTTGCCTTCAAACACGTGATTTCCAATGACTGGACAGAAACCAATTAATTAATTCAACTCATACTTATTGATTGCCACTAAGGGCAACGTTCAATGCTGTATGCTTTGGGAAGGACAAATATGAATAAGAAATGACACCCATCCTCAAGAAACCTACTCTCTAGGAAGGAGTGTGACATATATACAAATGATTCATATGGATTTTGTAGACATTATATACAAGATAGAAAACTATAAGTTCCTCAAGAGGGCTACGCATAAAGTGTATTTGCATATAGAAGAAGGAAACTACCTCTGGCTGGGCAGTATCAGGGAAAATGTCAAGGCAGAGGTAGATATTTAAAATGGACTGGGGAAGCAGGTGTGGCTCAGTGGATAGAGCCCCCGTTTACCACATGGGAGGCCTGGGTTCGCGTCCCGAGGCTTCCTTGTGAGGGCACGACGGCCTGAGCGGTGCGGTGGGCTGATGCAGCAACCTCACGGCAGGAAGCGGGTGTGGCGCAATGGCTAGAGCACCCGTTTACCATATGAGAGGCCCCGGGTTCGCTACCCGGCGCCTCCTTGTGAGGGCAGGCTGGCTCGCGCTGCGCCGTGGGCTGATGCGGCAAGACCTCACAGCAAAGGGGAGATAAGCAGACACAGAGAAGACACGCAGCGAATGGACACAGCAGCACAAGCAGCAAGGGGGAGGATAAATAAAATAAAAATGAATAAATCTTAAAAAAATAAAAATAAATAAAATAAAATAAAATGGACTGAGGACAGATGATATTTGGTCATGTAGGACTGGTGGGAAATGGCATTCAGAAGGAGGTATTGTACTTTTTGTGTGCTTTGTCTCAAACTATGAGATGGATATTGCTATTTCTAGCTCACAAATGGGGAAGCTGAGATTTGGAGACATTAAATAACTTGTCCAAAGACACTCATCTAACAAGTGGTGGAATTGAAGATTCCACGTGGCTCTCTCTGATTCTAGTTATGCTGTTAGCAGTAAGCACAATTGGTAGGCTATAAAAAATAGGAAATATATTTGGATTTAAAGGACATGAATAGCAAATTGTAGTACCAAATTCCTAGAAAAGTCATCAGGAAAAATGAAGAGACCCAAATTTCTGGGGAAAAAAATTGCTATTATCTTATCACATTCTCACTAGATCAGAGATCTATAAACTTTTTTGATCCAAACATCCCTGTTAGTAAATTTTTGAGCATATCCTCTCAGTATAAGTCTACTTACTTATTCTTACATTATTTATTTATGTATATATGCCATCATCCTGAATATGTTATGAATTTTATAAAGCATACATAAAATAAATTTAAAATGGCAGAGGTAAAAATAAAAAGAGGCTTTTAAATATTTATCATTAAGCTTAGTAAGGTTTTGTGAATCCTGGATTGGGAATCACATGACTTTAAATCTAGTTGAAAACATTGTTGACGTCAGCTTTCAAAGCTTGTAGGCTTTTCTTTTAATGTCTTGCTAATCATGACAATTTCATACCAATATTAGCTAAGATCTCAAGACACAATGGGCTGATCATGGGTATAAGTCCTTATTTTAAATGCATTTTAAAAATAATTTTGAGCATTCTTATTGGCTGGTCTATTGAAAATTAAATTTTGTTTTTTAACCTTGACACGTGACTGATGAACAATGTGCTAAGGGTGAGGCATTCTTCACCCTGGCATTCTTCTTATTGTTTGCTTGGGCTTGTATTATTGTAATAGTTTTGACCTGTGGATTCTTTCCTCGAATCACTTAAAGTACTTTTCACTTTTTGAGGGTTAATTCCGTTAAAATTAGGTATTATAATCCATGCCACCACTTAACCAGGCACAAGTACATAGAAAAGTGCTGTAATATGTCAAAAGCAAAGGAGGATGAGCATGCCACGCTCATCTTACTGTTATTCTGGAAACCTCATCTATCCTAAGTATTACAGATTGGGTGGAAACACCAGGCTAAAATATTTGCTGAGCTTAATTAAACAAAACCACACACCTAATTGTGGCCAAATAGTGTAAATTCCTTCTGGGTTCTAGTACTGCTGAACCCTCAAAATAGTACACATTGTCCATTTCTTCCTATCACTTAAGCCTATGGAGAAAAATTTGAAAGAAGGAGGGGACAAAAGTATTCAGATAATGTCATTTCATCTAGAAAAATCTGAGGTATGACTCCTGGAGTCCCTCTGAATATAACTAACTAAATGCTGCTCTAAGAGGAAGGTGTACTTCACATGCATAAATATTCATTATTTCTATATATTAGGGCTGAAGAACTCAAACATTTACAGAAAATTAAATCCTATTTTCATTAAAACCCTCAGGTTCAGAATCCTTAAGGTGGATAGCCCTGACATTTAATTTGGAATCTACTCCTTTCTTCCTCCTGTTGACCAAAGAAATACTGGGAAAATATGGGAATTGTCTGTTTACCAAAGTGATACCTATCTATGTCCAAGTATGCTAAACCAAACTCTAGAGCCCTGTGGATGAAATATCTACCTCCTGTGTTAAGGCCATCAGGTTCAATTCCTGCTGGGATGCTAGTTTCTTCAATTAAATTTCCATTAACTTTTTGCCTCTGTGTCATTACACACTAATTCTTATGTGCTGCAAAGATGAAAGAGTAAAAAGAAATCTCTGATTCATGCATCATGTTGCTGACAAGTGAAATGCGACGATGACAACTTTTCAATGTGGGAGATAGGGAAGCCGGCAAGGGGACAGGTCTTTTAGACCCGACACTGACCATGGCAGAGGAGGGGTGGCAGCTGCAGCAGGGAAGGCAATTTGGAAGATAGTGATCTTGTAGCTGAAGCTTTCAGGATTCAAAACACTGGGATGCGGGGAAGGAGCTGTGCAGGGAGAACAGGCTGCGGTGAGCCTGAAACATCAGGGAACCTGAAATACTGGAGCAGGCTCTTCCTGGGGGGCACATTGGGAGGGAGAGGAGATGGAGGGGTGCTGGCCATTCGGGACAAGCTGTTTATGAATGGGGAAAGAGAAGCCATTTTCACTCAAAGAAAGAAGAAACGGGACATGTACAGGTGACCCACTTGATTAACAAATGTATTCTTAGATGACCTGAAGTTCAAGTAACAATATATAAAATATCTAGAAAAGAAGGTGGCCAAAAGGTGCAAACAAGCAGCTCATGCATCTATACCTAGAAATGGTAAGGGTTCCAGGGCCTTGAAGACAGGGAGAAGCAGACAAAGGTAACAACAATTTTGCAAGAAAAGGAAAGACAAAAAGACAAAAACCCAAAGCAAACAAAAAACAAAACATGCTGGCTAGTTGGTGGGGGTGGAGAAACAGTGATAACTGATGCTCAGGAGGGCTAGCTTTTAATAAAGGGCCCATATTCTTTCATGTTTTCATGAAAATAAGAGTAAATGGTTTTTAGAATTCTGGTTTGCAATCCTTACCAAATAAGCTTATACATAAATTAAAACAAAACAAAACAAAACAGAGGCAAAAGAGATTAAGGGCAATTTAGTCATGAGGGGCTTGTCTGGGTTTATGTCAAAGGACATGAAATTGAAAAATTACTCCCTGTTTTATTTGAGAACACAAAGTAAAATGCAAACATTTTACTTTGTTAAAATGTATATACATATATATGCCCATACATGTGTGTATGTATATATACCTATGTGCACATTTATAAGTATATATATGTGATTGTTTATAAAGGAAAAAAGTACACTCAATTTTAAATATTAATGTCTATAATTTATTGACTGCTTACTGTTCCCTGCACTGTTTTAAACATTGTACATTTATTATCTGAGTTAATTATCACAATTACTCTATTAGGAAGGTACTCTTTGTCCCCATTTTACAGGTGAGAAAACTGAGGCACAGAAGTTCAAGTCCAAATTCACAAGGTAGGTAAGTGGTAGAGCTAGGACTGGGAACTAGGCATTCCAACTCTAGAGCCTGAGTTTATAACCTCAACTCCGTGGAATGGCAGTTAATAATAATAAAAAATTACATCTGGAATAGGTTTAATATTTTTATTTGAATATAACTTTGTCTGATGGTCTGAGAATATCCTAAATTAAATAGTGAAGCCCAAATGGAAATAAAACAAAGAAGTGAAATGGATTCAGGCGGAACAATTTCTTATCTTACTGCTGGAAAGAAACCACACCACTTCTTAGAAGGACATGAAACATGGTTGAAGGTAAGATGGGCTTATCTCGGCAAGGTTTCTGGTTAATTTCTGACCTCAGCTTGTGCCCTCCCCGCCCCACGTGCATGCTGTGCGTCTCTGGTGGCCTGCTAGAGTCTACTTTGGAGCCTCGTCACCTCCACGGATGCACTGCCAGCTTGAAAGCGCCTCATGTCCTGTCCCCGGACTCTGGCTTGAACAGTGAGTTGGCTTCTGCTGTGTGGGCACTGGCATCTCATAGGAACCTGGCCCCGCTAAGTCCTTGCGTTGGTTAGGAATGCATTTGGCCCCGAGTAACCGAAAATCCAGCTCACGGTAGCTTAAAATAAACAAGGGTTTATTTTTCTCCTGTAATGAGAAGTCTGGAGCAAGGCAGCTGCTGGTATTGGTTTAGCTGTTCAACATTATGTAGGCTGGAGCCACAGCAGTTCCTCCTTGGCCTTTCTCTCATGTTTGCAGTGTGGCAGTTGCAGCTACAGGCATTCAAGGCAGGAAAATGTGGGGAGCAGGTAGCAGCAGCCCCAGCCATTTCTTTTATCATGAAAGCAAATCCTAAAAGACCCTATGCCCGTCCCTTGCCCCTCTACCCTCCAAGGGCTTGAATAGGGCTGGGTCCTGCCTAGCTGCAAAGCAGGCTGGGGATGTACTGGGGCTGCCAGGGAGAGGGAGTGAGTGTTGAGTAGCTGATTGATGGCATTCGCCCCAGCATCTCAGTAGACCTTCTAATTGAAGGGAAAGTCTGAATTACAGAATTGTGTGATACATAATAAAAAACTTTCAAGCTCATACTGTAAGTCAAACTGATCTAAATCATTTATTTTTCTCTTATACCACTTTTGTAACATGCCATTCTATCCATTCAGCCCTAAAAGCTTATTGAAAATATTCATTTTTATTGTCCACAAAGAAATGACGTAAGCAAGGGTAAACTTCAGTTCGGGTCCTGGCCACTTGATCTCAAATTCCAAAACGCTGTATTTCAAACTAGTCAGCTTTTATTATACTTGTTTCAATCTCTGCTCACTTAGATGAGATTTGCAGAGTAAAGCTCAGATAAATTTACCTTTTTTGTGGAACTTCTAAAAAGTTAGCATTCACTTACTGTGTTTCATGTTTTACTAACTAGTATGCATTCTTGGGAATGTAAAATGCATTTGAAACAGAATTATGCAGTCTAATTTCACATAGGAAAAATAACTCGTATGTGGGTTATGTTGCAACAAAAAATTCAATCTGTAAAAAAAGAGGAAAAGTTAAAATACATTTGTGAAAAATAAAATAATGTTTTTAAAGGATAACTAATAATGAAAAGGAACAGAGAGATGGAGGACAGTGCACCAAACTATTGGTGGTGGGTTTTCTTGGGTCAAGTGGCCCTACATCAACCATCCGTACTGGACAGCGTGGGAGTGGAAGAGGCGCTGCTAATAATTCTGCCAGGATGAGAGGCTCAAGCGGGCACAGTTTCAGGCAAACCAGGCTGGGTGGTCACCCTCATTGGATGCAGGTTTGAATACAGGCTCAAAAATTATGAATTGAATATTTATGAGAAACTTTCATCATTTGTAAAGTGTTTTTTATTACATGTTGGATTTTGTCAAGCTTTGTATTACATACGTAATTTGAAAAAAAAAAAAGTCAATAGCGATTGTACAGACAATGTGAGACTTAGGCTTTAAAAATATACAGAAACTTAAAACCATTAAAAAAAATCAGTGCCACCGCTTCACAGAGCAAACTGCCAGTTGATGGCAGTTTCAGCCCTTCGCTTTTTAAAAAAGATTTATTTATTTATTTACTCCCCGTCCCCCGCCATTGTTTGTGCTCGCTGTCTGCTCTCTGTGTCTGTTCGTTGTGTGCTCTCTGTGTCTGCTCGTCTTCTTTTAGGAGGCACCGGGAACCGAACCTGGGACCTCCCATGTGGGAGGGAGGCACTCAATTGCTTGAGCCACATCCTCTCTCAGCTTATTATGGTTCTTGTTGTGTCTCCTCATTGCATCATCTCATTACATCATCTTGTTACATCAGCTCGCCAGGCCAGCTCTTCGCATCAGCTCGCTTTTTTTGCTCATCTTCTTTGGGAGGTAGTGGGACCTCCCATGTGGGAGGTGGGCGCCCAGCTGCTTGAGCCACATCTGCTCCCCTTAGCCCTTTGCTTTTGTAACTTATTTTTAGTCCTTCATTCTGTTCAAGTAATGCTTATTAAATGCCTATTAGATATCAGTGGTTATATTACTGTGCCTCTTAATCCTTATAATGACTCCACGAAGTAAGCATTCTTACTCCAAACTTTCAAAATTATTTACCTCTGCAAGGTGAGGGGACCTATTCCAAATCTCATGCCTGGTAAGTGACACAGTCTGGATTTATAACCAAGTCTCCCTTAATTCCATGGCTATTTTGAGGGTTCTTATTTAACAGAGATTATCTTTACCCTTTTAAATATGTGCTGCATTCTTAAGTATGCATTTTATTACATTTCAGGGCCTAATTTATTTCCATAGGAATGCCCCTCTAATTTTATAATGGTAGCAGTGGGCAAATAAAAGAGGTTATGTGGCATTTTGCTTTATAGCTAACTCTGTGGGAGCTGTGTAAGAATAATAAGCCTAGGATTTAAAGACAAAAAAAAAGTTAGAAGTGAAAAAACATTATTATCACTTCAAGATATCCGAAAGTAGAAAAGAAATTTTCTTTCTAACAGAACCGTGAACTTTGCCACAATACTACTCCTTGTAAAGTAGATGTGATACAAGACAAAAAACATCCCATAACCACCAGAGGACTTTGTTCATTACTCGTGTCCTAGAGATATTGCTATAAATGACCTAAATTATAAAGAAAACATTATGTGAAACTTTATGGTGAGGATTCCATGTCTTTCTTACAGATTTAGGTATAAAATACATCTATTTTCAGTTCCTGGTCAATCTATCCAGTACTAAAATATGCCAGAAATAAATAGCAGCTATTTAACCATGTACAGCAACACAACACAACTTTCAGGACAGGAGGCAAAGATGAATTATGCTGATGGGCTGTGAAGTGGCAACGTTATTTTTGCCTTTTCTTTTAGCCATCAGTCTTGAGTTCCCCATCACCCACTCTTTTTAAATGATCCCGCTGAAAAATGCAAAATAGCTCAATCCATTTATTTCCCTTAAGTTCCCTTAAAATAAAACATCAGAGCTGTAATTTGCTAAACATATTTCATCCCTCATGACAGTCACGGCATAGAGTTATGGTTGCTGAAATCGCTCAGCGTCTGCTTGGCTGTTATTGCATGAAGAAGGTCTGTTTTGGCAAGATGTGTTGATCAAGAGCAATTCAAAACTGTTTCGTTCATAGTAATGACGTATTTTTGTCCTATAGCAGCTCTCCATTGTCTATGGCAATGACAAAAACTATTGATCTACATGCTCAAAACAATGAATTGATCCAGCCAGTTGGGTGAAGGCCAAGGGAAGTGGATTAAAAAGAAACTCTTCAATTTATGTGAGTCAGTTTGGTGGCTCCAGTTCCAATGGAAAATGTCTCCGTTGGTGACTACAGCAACAGTTAAACTCACGGACATAGTTACTAAGCAGTTGAGGGATATGCAGCTCTTGACTCTTCTGTGATTCTGATGATGTAGTGGTATCACCAAGAATTCATTCTCTTATTCAGAAGAGTAAGTCATATTTATGAGACAAACCACTTTGCTGAATGTTTCCAAATACATAATTTATTTCCTGTTATCTCCCAAACGCCTTAAGAGGAAGGCATGATTATCTCTATATTTAAAAGGAGAAAGCCATGGCTCAGAGATGTTAAAAAGTCATACAACTAAGAAATAGCTGACCAGGTTTGATCTTAGGACACTGGCCTCCAAGTTCATAGTTGTTTTCTTTAGACCACTGCTTCTCAGAGGCTGTTTACACCTGAGTTAAAGCAAAAACTCTTGTGGACGGATGGTACGCTCAAAGGCAGCCAGCGGATTGTAAGCCTCAATTGTTGGCGGCCATGAAAAAGTGTAGGATCAGTGATCATTGTCTCAACAAATGGTCCTGCATCTCATTCCAGAAGTCCTGTAAAAAGTGTGAGCTTTTGGTGGTAGCTTCTCCAAACTGTTTCCAGGGAATCATATTTGGTCTGCTCTAACTCTACTGGTCCACTGATGCCCCAAACCCCATTACCCCTATTATGATGTGGAAAATTCACTTGTCAGATGGAAAAGCAGCACATATTTCAGATCCTAACTTTATTACCTAGATAAACTTAAGTTTGGCTGCCCCCAAGCCTTCTTTTTAGATCTTCTTTACTTCCTCCTTCCTCTTCCTCCTATGACCCTATTTCTCATACAGTAGTAGATATTGTGAAAGCAATGAATAAAAACATGAGCATCCCCTGACAGAGAAGTCCTTCCTGTAGTATCTCTAGTTCGATGTCAACCTCAGAGCACTTGAGTTTGTGTCTCATTTTTTTCTTTTTTAAAAAAAAATATATATATTTTTTATTTTTTAAAGATACTTAGATTACATAAATGTTACGTAAAAAATATAGGGATTCCCATATGCCCCGCTCCCCATACCTCCCACATTTTCCCACATTAATAACATCCTTCATTAGTGTGGTTCATTCATTGCAATTGATAAATGCATTTTGGGGCATTGCCCCTGAGCATGGATTATAGTTCACATTGTAGTTTACTTTCTCTTCCACACAATTTTATAGATTATGGGAAGATATATAATGGCCTATATCTGACACTGCAATGTCATTCAGGATGATTCCCAAGTCCCATATTACACCTGTTTTTCTCTCTCCTTGCCCTCAGAGCCTTCAGTGGCCACTGCCTCCACATCAATGTTGTAATTTCTTCTATTGCCAGAATCACAACAAGTCTATAGTAGAATACCAGTAAGTCCACTCTAGTCCATAGTTCATTCCCCAATTCTGAGGATTCCGGGATGGTGATGTCCACTCCACCTCTAATAGAGATGGGGCTTCGATCCCATACAGCCGATGGATGGGACTCTCTTGCTTACAGTTGTAGGCTCTCTCATTTCCTTGGTATGGTCATTGTCCATCCTCACCTCCTTGTTAGTTGTCCTGGGTGAGTCCAATGAACTGGAGAGTAGGTGTTGCAACTCTGCTAAGGCTCAGGGCCCAGCTGGCACATGGACAGGCCAAAGATTTAAGTCTCTTGGACGTACACCTATGTGTCTCATTTCTATCCCTTATTAGCTGTGTTATCGTGACTAGCCCCTCTATAGATTAAAAAAAAAAAAAA
>JAQZBX010108843.1:0-10518 GCA_029593785.1 Cabassous unicinctus
CTACCATTTATTGCCTACTGTGTACTCTATACCAACCTGGGTACTTTACATAGTATGGTACGAGCTCATTTAACCCTCGTAACAACCCTATGAGGTTGCTAATACTTTTATTTTTCAGAGGAATAAACCGAGGCTCAGAAACATTGAGTAGCTTGTCTTAGATTATGTAGGTAGTAAGTAGCCATGCTGGATCCTGAACACAATCTATGTGGTTCCAGAGTTTGAACTCTTTAAGCAAGGCTGCATTGCCTCATGTTGGGGATTGAATCACATCCCCCCACAAAAGGCATGTTCAGGTCCCAGCCTGTGTTCCTGTGTATGTGAATTCATTTGTAAATAGGACCTTTGACAATGTTGTTAGTTAAAGTGATCCCAAACTGAATGAGGGTAGGCCTTAATCCAGTATGGCTATAGTCCTTATAAGCAAAGGAAATTGGACATGGAAAAAAAAAGCCATGAGGAGCAACCAGAAGCTGGAAGTCATGGGAGCCAGAAGAAAAAGGGGAAGACGCCACCACATACATTGCCGTGTGCCAGAAAAGCTGAGGAACCCCAAAGATTGCCAGCTGGCCAGAAGATACTGATGCTAGGAGTAAGCAAGCCTTCTAGCTTCTGAAACAGTGACCAATAAATTCCTGTTGTTAAACCAACCCATTGTATGGAATGTGTTTCAGCAGCCAGGAAACGAAAACACCTCATATTATTGATGCTGAGGACAAAACAGTAACTAATCAAACTTGGCGTTCTTTAGGTATAGACTGTTTGGCATCAGGTGATTTAAGTAAAACCATATTTAAGGAGATCTATTGAGGCCCCCTGGTGTGAATTTGCGTCCTCTTCATGAAACTCTTCACCACATCTTTGCGCCATAGAACTACTTTTGTTTTTATAGTGGAAAAGACAAAGGGACAAGGGAGGACTTGTTGACATTATTGGTCAGCAGTGGAGCAGAGAACTAATTCCTATCTTTGATCTTTATCTGTGAAAACCCAAATCCCACAAAGATTTCCAAATGAAACATTTACCTTTCTAAGGGGTATAGCATATGTTGGTGAATCCTAGATTCCACATAAGGGAAGCATCCCCAAAAGAAAGATGCAAATAATAAAACTCCACAATAATGTTGTTGTTACTGAGGGGTGGAACTTAGTTGTCGTTACTTCTGGAATGCTTACTCAAGAGCGTCAAACCATATTTATAGAGCATTTTTAAAATGCCTTACAGACTTCAAAGCCATAAAGCTTCTCTGCATCTCTGGGGGTTAATGTCTACATTTTGTATATTCTCAGCCTGAGATAACTACTAATCTGCCTATTTTTAAAAGAAATGTTATTTTGGTGAGAAGGAGAAAATGTCTGGAGAAGCTTTTTGTTCAACATGTCGGTGTTTACATGATTTACTGTATAATTAACCAGCCCTATAGCACCAGCAGACCAGCTCCCTTCACTATTCATCACATTTCCAGCAACTTCAGATCATCAGCTCTGCTGGGAGGAAATACCTCCTTCTGTTTTGTTTTTGTTGTTGTTGTTGTTTTTTATTTTATTTTATTTTACCGGGAGGTCCCGGGGATCGAACCCAGGTCCCTCCATACGGGAGACGGACGCCCAACCATTTGAGCCACATCCGCCCCCAAAATACCTCCTTCTTAGAGATGTAAAAATATTATGGGTCTGATCATTCTCACAGGCAGAATGTGATCCATCCTTACATGCATTTTGTTTCTCAGATCTAAGATATCTTTTTCCCCATTATTTTTGTACAACATTACTCATGGAGCTAGAATCTAATTAAATAAATACATATAAAATCCAACATTCTTAGGAAGAATTTTGTTATTCAATTACTTATAATCACCAGAACACATTTGTTAAGATTTAATTGTGTTGTTTAAATGACATACAAAGTCATATGTTTTTACTTTCTTTGATTCAGAATCTAAAATGGAAATACTTGTAACTCAAATATGTTTGATGACAAATATGTAATCAAATTTGTAACTCAAATATGTAATGGACATTATCACAAAAACTACTTTAAATCTCTATATTAAAACTTTGTTGGGGGGGAGCGGATGTGGCTCAAGCAGTTGGGCACCTGCCTACCACATGGGAGGTCCTTGGTTCAGTTCCCAGTGTCTCCTAAAGAAGATGAGCAGACACAGAGAGCACACAATGAACAGACACAGAGAGCAGACAGCGAGCACAAACAATGAGGAGGGGGAGAGAAATAAATAAAAATAAATCTTTAAAATAAACAACCTTATTGGGGAGCAGATGTAGCTCAAGTGGTTGAGTGCCTGCTTCCCATGTACAAGGTCCTGGGTTTGATCCCAGTACCTCCTAAAAACAAAAACAAAACAAACAAATGAAAAAGCCATCTCTCGTTGGGGAGTGGATGTAGCTCAGTGGTTGAGTACCTGCTTCCCATGTACCAGGTCCTGGGTTCAATCCCCAGTATTTCCTAAAAACAAAACAGAACAAAACAAAAAACCTTATTAGCTATCTAACAAAACTTTGAATGTATTTGCTTTTGGTCCAGTAATCCCACTTCTAGGAATTTACCCTGAATATACACCTCCAACAATATGAAAATACATATGCACAAGGTAATTTATTGCAGAATTATTAGTATTTGCAAAATATTGCTTCTTTGCATCAATGACATAAATGCACATAGAGAAGGGAGTGGTTAAATAAACTATGGTGCACGCACCTAATAAAGTACTTTGCCACTATAAAAAAGAGAAGCTTTCTATGAACTGATATGAAGTGATTTCCAGGATATATTGTTTAGTGAAAAAAAGCAAAGTATAAAAGAGTATCTATAACATGCCACCTTTTTCTATAAGCAAGAAAGAGAAGTGAGAAAATAAATGTGTCTGCTTTTTGACCCAAAAGAAAAACATGAAGGATAAACCAGAAACTAAGAAGATTGCTCACCTAGAGGAGGTGAGTGGGAATGAGGTAGAAAAGATGGGTGGGGGGTGGCAGAGAGGGAAGTAGAGTAGGGACTGAGTAGAAGAAATGGTGAGTGACATTTCTCTTGAATATTTCTTTTTTAAAGGTTCTAGTTTTTGGAACCATGTTAATGTGTCACATACTAAAAAAAAAGGGGATGGGGGTGGGGGGAGGGAATAAAGCCCTAAGATGGAATCTAGACAAATCATCCTAAAGTTTCAAATGAACAATGTAATCACATTGGAAAGATGGGGGGGAAGGTTGGGGGCAGGGGGAGGGACTAACCCAAACCAAGTACCTTTAAAATACAATTTTTTTTCACTATATACTCTCAGACTAAAGAAAACAACAAACTGTAAACAAATATTAAATTCTAGTTGATTTGTTTTTTTCAGTGTTTTTTTGTTTGTTTTTGATAGCAATTCTAAAACTACTTTTTTTGTATTCCAGTATTGGGCAAATAAGTAAATATATTATGGATAATGTGCTTCAGATTCTCACTGATAGAGAAGAAAGTTACAAATATGCAAAGGGAAAAGAGTAGAATGGATCCTGTAGTGTTGGATTAGAATTGAACATGACAGTACAAATTTGTGATTTTAAAATAGGTAGGTACATATGGATGAGTGTTTATGTGTGTGTATACAGCTAAGTATTTCCTTGTTCTGCCCACTAAGAAAGCCCAGAAATAATGACACCCCAGGAGCAATGAGCACACCTAGCACCCAGATTTTGCTTTCTAAATTCTGTTTGCTATTGAATGGAACCAGATAGCTCCTTGGAGTGTTGGCCAATTCCAGGGCTAGAGATGGAAGAGTACAAGATGAACCCTGAACATCTTATTTTGCTAGAAAGTTAGAAAGTACTCAAAGAATGATGGAGACATGTTAAAATAACAAATAGCCATCCTGAAGGCGCTTCTTCTGGCCAAATATGGGCAATTTAAGTATAAAAATAAATAATGAGAGTAATAGATTATAATCCATTAAATACAATAAGAATCCATAGGCAAAGAAAGAAAGAAAGAAAGAAAGAAAGAAAGAAAGAAAGAAAGAAAAGAAAAAGAAAACAGGAAAATTGAGTCTTCACAGTAGCAGATCATAGTCTCAGTTTACAGTTGAGAAAACCAAGGTTCCCAAACTTTCTCAATTAACTGCGCTGTTAGTATCTCAGTAATTTTTTTTCTCAGCCACACAGGCCAAAAGAAATACCTAACAGTTCCACTTCTGAAGTTGTCCTTTTATAATAAATGTAAAAGGAATGATGGAATCAGAACATCACTATTTGGTAACCATCATAGTAATTATTGAATCCTCAATGGATGTTAAAACTAGTGGGTGAAATCTGGATGTGAAACAGGATATTTACTTAGTAACAAAGTTTGTCCCACAAGATATTTATTAATTACAAAGATAAAAATTGTAAATTTACAGCAGAGAAACTAGCAGATACCATGTTAACAAAATGATCAAAGTGATCATGATAAACCATATATGGTAAAATGTCAATATTTAGAGAATCTAGGTGGCAGATATGCAGGAATTTTTTGTGCTATTTTTACAACTTTTCTATAAGTCTAAAATTACATCAAAATAAAAAGTTGAAAAGATAAGTAAAGCACTCCCTAGGAGTTTACTAAGCTACAGCAAGGCGAAGGCTCCATGGTTAAGGTTGTAACCAATGTATAACAAGTTAATTCTGCCCATCTCCTTAAGCGGTACAGCTTATGAAAACCCATAGCTCAGGGGTGGAGGTGGTGGTGGGAAGGCAAAAACCTTATTAGATGTTTCCTTGAACAAAATTAAAGCAAAGATTTTATTTTTGAAAAGATATAAGTCTGCTAGAGAATAGTTTTTCATTTTATTTATTTCTCCCCACCCCTTCGTTGTTTTGCATTCGTTGTGTCTGTTTGTACTGTGCTGGTCTTCTCTTTTTGGGAGGCACGGGGAACCGAACCCAGGACCCCCCATGCACCTGAGGTTGATAGCTACTTAAAAAATAACAACTCCCTGTTATGTACCAGAGACAAATTCTATATTTCTAGTTGTTAAAAATAAAAAAACATCTGGATGAATATTTTAAGTCCCAGAGGACTTAAAAATCAAGACCTAAAACTAAAGGCATCATTTTTGTTCTCTTCCCACATAGTAAATTTACAACGACAGGTATAAAGTTTTAATGTTACTGATGCAGAGACATATTCCAAAATTATTTTTTCTGTCACATCAAAATAAACATATGATCATTGAAGAAAACCATCCCAGGTAATGAGGTGGTAGTACTACTAATAAGAGGACAACAATTTGTCAGGTACTATCCTAAATATCTTTATATATTAACTTATTTAATCCTCAGTGCAACCTATGAAGTAGATACTATTAGTTTCAATTTGCAATTGAGAAAACCAAGGTTCCCAAAACTCAGTTAACTAGGCTATTAGTGTGTCAGTAATTTTATTTATGCAACTTAGTTCATACATAACAATTCCATTTATTAGTTTGTTAAGTCCAAATACCTTAATATTTATTTATGACTTCACAACTTAGTAGCCATTTGAAAAAAATAATACAACTAAATTGAAAGAAAAAATAATATTTTAAATTAATAATCACAATTACTTTCTAATGGGGTGCATGAGCCTGTTGGATGCTGCACAATTTCTCAAACTCAGAATCAGATTGGACAGCACCACACTCATTTCCTGTTCCATACTGATATTAAGGCAGTATTTGCTTTTTATCACAGGCAACTGCAGAAAACCCAGCTTCACAAAGATATCACATAATCAAAGGGATAATAATCTAATGTTGAAACCACAATGAATCTCACACTAGTAGTTTGCATTGTTTCCAACAGATGTAAAATATCACTGCATTTACCTTGGAAATTTTAAATATTATATGGTGCCTCATGTACTTGCAGCTAAGGCACCGTTTGACAACTGTGGATCTAATGTTAGTTTTGGGGACAAAATTCTTGGGGAAAAATAAAAATGAGATTGTCATACTTAATATTACTTAATAAGTAGTGTGAATGTTAGCACATTGTATGAAGAGTTAATATTTTTTAAATCTTGCTCTCTGAGTGTCTTTTAAATATATATCTTTTATTTTGTCTAATTATTTTGAGGAGAGATTTCTCTCTTGTGCAGACTGAAACAGAATCAATATGGAACAAACAATAAGATGTTAACATCATATAGGTCGAAGGTAAATGCTTGCATTTAAGGAATGGGAAGCAAGAACAGTTACATGATAAACGTTTCAGCTGATAATATATGTAATAAAAATACTTTATACCACCAAGTGCGGAGAGTGAACTCAAGAAACTTTACAAGT
Organism: Cabassous unicinctus; assembly: GCA_029593785.1. Taxonomy (NCBI): domain Eukaryota; kingdom Metazoa; phylum Chordata; class Mammalia; order Cingulata; family Chlamyphoridae; genus Cabassous; species Cabassous unicinctus. Next base: position 6,299 of record JAQZBX010108843.1, read on the forward strand.
TTAATTGAACCTTTTTTTAAGCAAATTTATTACTAGAAAATTTGAATGTTCAAAACCAATATATGAGGGGGTTGGTTATTTACAAAAGAATATTCCATTGCATGTGGTTCGCTGAAATTAAGATGTATGTCCAACTTTTTGACACATTATTTTTATAAAATATTGCTTTGTTTTATTTTGCATTCTGAGTTTTCTGTCTTTTGGGAAGAAGCAAAACCTTCACTTCTAATTGTATACACAGAGAAAATGAGGCACAGAGAAAAGCAGTGAGTATTTTACCCTCACACAGTAGGAAATTAGAAGACATCACCAATTCATCTGAGTTATGAAAACAGCATGTAATAAGTATCTAACAGCTGCAAGTTATTTTCATGATAAGGTGATGGCTTATAACACTCAATAAAATCAAAAGTGCCTATCTCTGCTTGATCTTGTGTTAGAATTAGCATATGTGGTTTTTTCCTAAGAATTTAATTCTCAATTCTACTGACTACTGACATGGTCAAGATAACAGCCGTGTATGTAGTATTCCATGAGTGATGTGCTTGAAATAGGCTTAATGACACATGGAAGGAGATGCTTACTCCTGTTTTACTCCTATAGCCAGTATAAAGGGTTTACTTTAGATTAGTGTAAGCTAAGCATTTATTAATAGCACAGAGAACCAGGAAAGTTACATTTCACTTTGTCATCATTATCTTGATCTCAGATTGACCAAACAAAGACAGAGTTCCCAGAACATTGGGAACTGAGGCATCTTTGCAAAGTTTTTCTGCAGTCCAAGCTGAAATGCCGTGACTACTGTGGTCATATCTTCCTCGGGCTTTCTGTTATTTTAATTATGGAACTGTTATGGAACATCACCTCCATGGCAGCCAGTCAGCTGTGTGTGTCGCCCCCTTTCTTTTCACTGCTCAGGTTAACTGAATACCTAGGATTGTCTAAGGTAGAAATAAAGGTATTTCCTTGGGTCCTTGGGTGAAGCCGGAAGATCTAAGCTAAACCTGATGGAGAAGCGATCTTTTACCGATCTGGATGACCAGAGAAGGTGCCCTGAGCAATTGTCTTCAGGGCTGCGAGCCATAGTGCTCTATCTGAAGTTTCACTTAAATGTCATGATGAATTGGCTGCAAAAAGAGGATGGGGAGGAATGTGAAAGGATTTGTAAAACAAAGAACCATAAATCATCTCTAATACAGTGAGCCCCTATCACTCAGCCTGTGGGCCTGTCAGCGGAGTTGCAGGGAGAGGGATGAGAGGGAATGCCTTCCAGCTGCCCACTGCTGCATCCTCCAAGCCAGGCGAGGCCATTTACCCCCAACCAGATCCTTCCTGAGGTCTCATTCCTTAATTCATTTAAGAAAGGTCTATTGAATGCCTAAGTGTTACGCACTATTCTAGATACTATTGGAGTGGGAAGGGGAAGAAGGGAGAAGAGCAGTAGGACCAAGATGAGTAAGATACAATATCTGGCTTATTATTTATTAGACATGTTTGTGGCAAGGACCCTACTTATTTCTGCAGCATCAACACTGGTACCTAATAGTGGTGTACCTCACTTCATGGAACATGAGCCCCTCTGGTATTAAAGTGAATTTCTGTCAAGTGAATCTCCTCTACATTTTCCATAAAGCTCTCCCTATTGCCCTCAGTTGGAATTAATTTCCTCCTTCCCGATGTTCCTGTAGCCCTCTCTTTGTGCATAAACCTCATCTTCCTTGGTAGGTTTTTTTGAAGCAACTGTCATGGAGTGGAAAGTGGAACGAGGATAGCCTCTGGAGCCAAACAGGCTCAAATTAGAATCCCAGCTCTGTCACTCATTAGCTGTGTGTGATGCAATTTACTTTCTTAACCTCTCTAAACCTCAGTTTTCTCATCTATAAAATGGGGATAATAATAGTTCCCATTTATTGGGACTTTGTATGGATTAAATGACATAAGGTATATCAGCATTTAGAAAAATGCTCGGAATGTAGTAAGCATTCAATAGTTGTTAGTCATTACCATTAGATGCTTTACAGATGAACACTTTACAGGTGAGAAAATGGAAGTTCATAAAGGTTAAATAACTTAAAGACTTTATAACTTGGGGGGAGGTATATCTCTGCAGCTAAAAGCTCTGGAGTCATGTATACCTTGTTCAAATTCCTCCTTTGCCAGTTACTATTTATACAACCCTGGGCAAATACTTTCTCTTGGCCTTCATTTCTTTAGCTATAAAATGGGCATGATAATTACTAATAGCTACTTCACTGCTTGTTATGAAGATTAAATAAGATGATGTACGTAAAGTACTTGATACATAGATTGTACTCTGAAAATGGGAGCTAGTTTTAATACCAAAAGTCACCCAGTGGATAAGTGGCAGGACCTACATTTTAAGCACTTGCCCTTTTCTGATGAGCTCACCACTAGCCCCTTTTCTCTTTAAGCTGGAATTCTAAAGTGTTACCAGATGCTGTCAACAGTTGGAAGGCTTTTCTCAAGTACAATAAAATTAATTTTTATTGATTTTCCTCTTCTGGTGATTGCTTTATATTTATTCACAAATATATTCACACATCCATAATCTTGAACTAGCCTTTCCCCACTCTCAGTCAAATAGAATAAGATTTTTTTTCCCCAACCTCATAGAGGAATAGCTAATATCTCTGAAGGAACATGCCGCTTCCTTCACCTGCATGGACTTTTCAAAACACTTGCCTTTGAAACAGATCATCATTCCAGGAAAAGCAGTACAGGGAATTTCTTGCAATGAGGAGGGGGATCAAAACACGATTTGCTAGAAACTGTCTTGTGGGATGAACCCCAGGTGAAAAGGAGAAGCAAAAGCTTACCACCTTCCTCTCAGCAAGCTCTGCCTTGGAATACTGCCCCACCCCAGCACCAGGAGGGGCAAAAGATTTAGGGTCAAGGAGTGGTGAGCAGGTTAGCAACAAGGGCAACAGGGGAAGGAGACAAAAGAACAGAAAGTGGAAGCGGCTGGCTGAATGCCTGAGCATGTTTCTTTGCTGAAAGAGAATGGCCAGACAACGATTCAAACCGAGAGAGAGGCGGGTGGAGGGGAAAGAAGACAGCTAATGGATGGGGTGGCTCAGCAGGGGTCAGAGGTCATGAGGGCACTCAGTGAACTAATTGGCCTACTTCGTGCATATTCACTTTCTGCTTCTAGCGTACAGCTGGGCCTTGAGAGAAAGGCCTGGGACGAAGCTGGCTTTATTTATACCCTGAGATTTGAGACCAACTGGTGAAAAGCAACCGAAGCTGAAAACCTTTCCTCCTCCAGGAACATTTGACCAGGGGCAGCCTCTGCAAAGGAAAATGCTAAGGATGCAGTAAACCACTTCATTCATTCATTCATTCATTCATGCATATATGCAAGCGTTTCTTCTCCTCCTCCTCCTCCTCTTTCTTTTTCATCCTCTTCATCATCATCATCATCATTTTCACCTGTTAATTGGATGTCCTAAGAAATGTATGCTAGGCACATCCCAAAAGGAACAGGACTGCATAGATTATCAGAGTTAAACATGGGCCTTAGGGATCATCTCATCCAGCTCCTTTGTTTCATAGTTAAGGAAATGAGGAAAGCAATTTGCTCAAAGTCACAGAGCAAATGACAAAAAAGGGAGCAGAGCTAGGTCTTCTCATTCTCAGTTCAGATATTTTTCCATGACACACTTCTCAGAACATACTAACTTTGAAAACGTGCAGATTGGTATGATTAACAGTTCAGCCTCTGGGTCAGACAGCCTTGGCTAGAATGCTGGCTACTAGTTCTGTGACCTTAAGAGAGTTATTTAATCTTTCAAAGCATCAGTTTGCTTATCTGTAGAAAAACAGGGTTGTTATGTGTATTAATGAGGTAAATGCATGTAAAGTGAGCACAGTGCTTCAATAAATTTTAACTATTCCTATTGCAATTACTTTTGATCCCTGTATAGACTGTGCTTATGTTGATAAACATATAACACAATTTACACCAACTCTCTTCCCTTATAATCTCCATGGGCACCTGTGGTGGTTTAGAACTGTATGTACCACAGAAAATCATGTTCTTAAAGCCAATCCATTCCTATGGGTGACAAGACCCTTTGGTTAGGTTACTTCAGTTAAGACATGGCCCAGTGTGGGTTTTAGTCCTCTTCCTGGAGTCCTTCATAAACAGGATGAAGAGGGAGAGAGAGAGACAGGGGGGAGGGAGGGAGAGAGAGAGAGAG
>JAQZBX010108844.1:0-10515 GCA_029593785.1 Cabassous unicinctus
GTAAGTAAATAAATAAATCTTAAAAAAAAAAAAGTATATTGTACAGTACTATTGGGTTTTGCATTTACTCTTTTAGTTACCTTTGCTGAAGATCTTCATTTCTACATAGTACTCCAATCCACTCTCTCCTATCTTTTCTTTTCCACCTGCAGAACTCTCTCTAGTAATTTTTTTTTAGGAGGTAGTGGGGATCGAATCCGGAACCTCCTATATGGGAAGCAAGCGCTCAACCACTTGAGCTACATCTACTCCCCCCTTTAGTAACCCTTGCAGGTATTTTGTTGATGAAGTCTCTCAGTTTCAGTTTATCTGTGACTCTCTTAAACTCTCCCTCAATTTTGAAAGACAGTTTTGCCAGATAAAGAATTTTGGGCTGGCAGTTTTTCTCTTTCACTACCTTAAATATATCATACCCACTGCCTTCTTGCCTCCATAGATTCTAATGAGAAATCAGCACCTAGTCTTATTGAGAATACTTTGTATGTGAGAAATCTCTTTCTTTTTGCTGCTTTCATAATTCTCTTTTTATCTTTGGCATTTAAAATTCTGATTAGTATGTGTCTCAGAGTAGGTCTATTAGAATATATTCTGTTTGGAGTATTTTGTGCTTCTTGGACATGTATGGTTATGTCTTTCATAAGAGTTGGGATATTTACGGCCATTATGTCCCAGATATACTTTCTGCCTTTTCCCTCTTCTCCTCTCCTTCTGGAATATGATATGTATGTTTGTATGTTCCATGTTGTCACTCACATCCCTAAGACAATGCTCAATTTTCTATTTTCTCTATCTGTTCTTCTGACTGTATGATTTCAATTGTTCTTTCTTCTAGTTCACTGATTATTTCTTCTGCCTGTTGAAATCTGCTGTTGTATGTCTCTAGTATATTTTAAATCTCCATTATTGTGCCTTTCATCCCCATAATTTCTTTTATGTTTCTTGTTATACTTTCAAATTCTTCTTTATGGTTACACATTGTCTTCTTAATATCCTTTAGTTCTATATCCATATTTTCCTTCATCTCCTTGAATTGATATAGGAGATTTGTTTGAATTTCTTTGATTAGTTGTTCCAAAATCTGTATCTCCTCCGAAGTTTCAATTTGTTACCTTGATTGAGCCATATCTTCCCATTTCTTAGTGTTTCTCCCGCTTGCCTAGGGTTTTATTTTTGATTGGCTTTGTGGTGAAGGCTCTTTTTTGATACTTGATCCAACTTATTTTGGGCCTTTAGAATAGCCCATGTTTAATTGTTCATGTTTTCTCTGATCTTCTTCATCTGATTTTTGCCCTGGATATACAGTTCAATATTTAAGATTGCACTTTTTATATAGTTGTTTCATCTCCAGGAGAAAGCTTCCTTTCCTGTATTTCTTCTCTGGGAATCTTGATATGTATTGTTTGTTTTTGTTCAGAATTTTTCCCCCAGCTCCTATTATTTGTTTAAATATTCTCCCTCAGTCAGTGCCCCCTTTTTCTTATGCTTTTCAATTCTGGGACTCATCCTATCCTATAGCAGTTCATTTCCCCTGCTAATTTGTTTTTTTGTTTGTTTTTTTTTTTCTTTTTTTCTTCCTGTGGGGCTTTTCTGCCTCTGGTTTCCTCCCTATTAGAGTATCCTGCCCCAGGAACCCATATGGGACAGTCCAGAAAGGTGGGTCAATCCAGAAAAGTCTGTTTTGTGTTTAGGTAGCCCAGCCAACAGAAACTGGAATGAGTGTGTGCAACTCTTGCCAACAGTTCTGTGTGGTCTTTCTCTCTCTCTTCTTTTCTCCCTTGGGGTCCTTTTGTGTGCCACATGCTTCAGTGGCTTGTGTTCCACCCTGGGTCTCTGCAAACTTGGGTTACTGTGCCTAGATATGCGTGGGGTTCTGTCTTGCTCTTGTGAGTGGCTCTATAGTCTGCATCCATGGCAGAAGGGTCCCATGCTGCCCTACCTCTGCATGACTCCAAAGCTGCATGAGACCAACTGAGAGGGAGATGTCCGGACTGGCAGGACCAGGATAGAAATTTCCTACCTGATCTTGGAGATTACTTTTCCTTTCCTTCGATTCAATGTTTGTAGAGTCTTTCTCCAGTCTTTATTGTTTTCCAGAATTCTAATTAAGTGGGATTTGTCCTTTTATTTGTTGATTCTTAGGGGAGGTTTTTCCAGGGGATGTCTTATGTTGCTATGTTGATGACCTCACAAGACAGCTGACTTTTGTGTGTTAATCTTGTATCCTGCAACTTTGCTGAATTCGTTTATTAGCATCCCCATCATTTCTTAAATGGATTGACTTTCTGATATTAAATCACCCTTGCATTCCAGGGATAAATATGAGATAGGCTTTCATAGCAAGTAAAAGCCAACAATTTTTTTTCAGAAATTTTCTCTATTACTATTAAAGTCATAGCACATGAAAGGAAATGTAAAATTAGGGAGATTCCATAATTACTGGTGTGTTCTTTGTATTTATTTGTTATAGGGAGAAAAAATAAATCTTGGTTAATTATATTTTATGATGCCACTTTGTAATTTTTCAGGAATACAATCAAATAAGCAATAGAATGACTTTTTATGTATAAAATACAGGGTTCCCATATATCACCGTATTATTAAGAATGCCTTATATATGCATATTTTAATTAATTTCTTTTCCCTTTGAAGGTCCAAGGGATGTCCTTCATTGCAGCAGTACTCATTCTCAATTTGGAAGAAGCTGATGCCTTCATTGCATTTGCAAATCTCCTGAATAAGCCATGCCAGTTGGCCTTTTTCCGTGTGGATCACAGCATGGTATGGACATTTGGAATGGAACATGGTTTCCCTAAACTGTAGGTTTCTGTATTCTGAACTTCCTTTCAAGACTAAGAAGACTAAGATAATCTGATCTAACATTAACTTTCTTGAAATATAGTTTGCTTTTTCTATTTCTAGCGTATATTTCTTTGTCATTTTATTGAGATTTCTATCTGTAGATGCTGAAGTATTTTGCAACATTTGAAGTATTCTTTGAAGAAAATCTCTCCAAATTGTTTCTTCATTTCAAGTCTTATAGTCTTACACCAGATATATACTTGATAGACTGGTAAGTTGTATCATACATAATATATAATAATAAAAGCCAATACCCACATCCTCCTGGCTACTGTCCCACTCTAGCTTGTATTAGGCCTTCCCTCTAATGTAAAGTAGTAAATTCACATAATTTTGTTCTTTATTATTTAATTTCCCACTAAAGTTCTTTGATGAAAGGAGCCGTATCTTTTTTGCCTTTTTATCCCTAAACACTGTTTTTTTTAATAGAGAGATGCTTAATGAGTGAGTGAATAAATGAATGAAAATTTTCAGTGACTATTTTTCCCTCTCATTTTAGGATCTTCACACTCTATAGCAAATCACTACCACTTGATATAGCCTGTCGAGTTTGGGATGTATTTTGCAGAGATGGGGAAGAATTTTTATTTAGGACTGGATTAGGAATCCTCCGATTATATGAAGATATTCTCCTGCAGATGGACTTTATTCATATAGCACAGTTTCTAACTAAATTACCAGAAGATATCACATCAGAAAAGCTGTTCAGCTGTATTGCAGCCATTCAGATGCAGAATAGCACCAAAAAATGGACTCAGGTAGGGTAACATTTTCCCACCTCTAAAAAAGGTATTAAAACAATCAACTAACTTTTTGAAAAAAAAGTTATATATTTTTCAAGCAAATATAAATATATATCTTAAAAAATCATTTTTGACTTTGATAAAGTAAAAGTTTACAGCAGATTTTCCCTCTTTTACCTATCCAAACTTACGGTTTTACTTTTATGCATGTCGAGTAATATTTTATTTTTTGAGTTTAATGAAGTACAACCCATGTACATAGCCATGTATTTGGCAAGCAGTTATATAATTACATTGGGTTTTCAAAAAGAAAACAATTTTATTAAAAACCTGCTGTGTACTAAGGGTTTTGCTGTAGAAAGAATACAATGTATGATCCTGGCTTTTAGATGCTTAGTCTTGTTAGGGAAACAAATATACTGGTAATTAAAGTTGAGTGACATAAAATAGTATCATCACTTGCTTCAGGAATGATACAGACAATAAGCCTTATAAGTTCATGGTTTAATTGCTTATGAAAATGAAATGGAGGAATATTGGTCCAGAAAAGTTTTTGTTACCAAATAATCATTTCAGAATATTCCACAACTGATGAAAACTGGAATTTAATCATATTTCATAAAATTGGGTTTAATAAAACCAACCAGGAATTTGAGAATGACAGGTTCCGAGGGACAGAATTAAGTATACTAAAGTTTTTTCACATTGGTAAACTATAGTTATTTAAAGTCTCTTAATCTAGGTAGTAGTTTTTGAGGATTAATCTTTACTTTATATAATTTCCAGGTCTTTGCATCTGTAATGAAGGATATTAAAGAAGGAGACAAGAACAATAGTCCTGCTCTGAAAAGCTAATCTTCAAAATTAACAGACTAATTGAAATCCAAAAAAAAAAAAAAAAAAAAAAAAAAAAGCTTTTAGATAAGATTTTTGTTTCCTATGTAAAAAAGTATGGAGGAAAATGTTGGAGAAATCCAAAAGAATCAAGAGATGGAAAACAGCTGTTTTTGAATTCCATGGCTGAAGTAAATGAAATGAGTAACCTGTTTGACAGTATTATTTAAAAGTATTTTGTAGGGAGAGCCATTTTACAAAGGAAAAAGTTTAAATGGCTAGGTCATACTCCATAAATTGGAGTGAACAGTTTAATGCAATAAATTTTTTAAATAGTTTTGGAGAAACTTAATTTTTACAACATCTTTTCTTTTTTAACAGTTACCACAAAGGCACTTTTGGAGGTCAGAGCGGATACTACTTTAACCTTCAAAATACTATTTTGAAGTTAAATACTACTTTAACCTTCAAAATACAATTTGAAATAAACATCTGAATGCAGATATTATTTCTAGTTCTGACCATTTAAAGATATTGTAGACCAAGAATAAGCAATTTTAGTTGTAAGTTCTTTTAAGTCACTGAAGTTTTCATTTAGCTTAATTCACCAGTTGGGGCAAATTTGGGTTATCTGGGAACTGGAAGTATTGGTGGGAGATTACTGAACATTTGTTTAGGTGTTTTTCCATAGTATTGTATCTATTCATATTGGCAGGGAAATTGTTTCTCTTCCTTAAGGAATTCCTATCACTCAGAGAATTTTAGCTGTTCTGTCTCTAGTCTAGGAAATTGTTCATCTAATAATTTAACATTAGAGAAATTAAACTGGTAGAAAGAAAATTCTTTGCACTTTAGTGGACTTAAGACTTGACTTTGGGAGTAAGTCCATAAATATGACGTTTTTCGCTGGTTAAAGAGTAATGAATTTTGAGAGTTCTTATGTAGCATGCTCCTTGGCAAGACTTCAGTGTTTTTCAGTTAAAATTCCTCCACTGTTTGTAGAAACAAAATTTGTTAATTCCAGTTTGAAATTTGAAATCTTAATATCTAGTCAAGTCTATGACTTGTAAAACACTGTGCATAATTTTCTAATCAATGGAAATAAGAGTAAAAGAAAAAGATACAATTAACTTTTTTCTAATGAGTCTAACTTTGATGGTATTGTGGATAAGAAATTATTAATCATTGGTAAATTGGCATTACCTTTATTATTTTAATATATTTAATTCCTAACCTAAAATAAATCACTTGAGTATTATGAGCGCTATTTGTATAACATGCTATCTGGTTAATAAGTAGATTTATAGTGTGCTTTTTTGTTGTAGTTTGTTTTGAAACAACACTTAAGCACACTATTTCTGTTAGTGGTATATAGTCTTCAAACTAACAAGCCTGAGATCTTTATTAGTATAGTGACTGCCTTTTTAGGAGTATGGGACCAGAGGGTGCCCACATATTTTTATTCATGTGTCATTGTAGCCTACGGACTACTAATGAGACCCTCAGAAGTTAATTCCTATTGTAGGGGCTTGCTTAGTGGAAATCAGTAGTGTAATAAAATACTAAGGGAACATCCAGGGTCTTAATAGTTCTTAAGATGATCTTTTAACTCTGGTAGCCACTTCTTTGGGATTGGTGACCCTGACAAAGGTGGAATGTAACCCCTGACAGTAATCTCATTGAGGTTATACTACATGCATAAACTTAATCTTTTGTGTGTGTGTTTCCTGAGTTGGATCTAAGTTACTGTATTTTTCTTATTTCATTTTTGTAAAGTTTCTTTACATTTCAAGTATAAATATGTATATAATGTAAATACAGGGAATTCATTAACCACTAATAACAATTACTGTGTAAATAAAACCTGTTAGCAGAGTAATTACTTGAAATGAGTCTTCTTTACTTTTGAGATATCCAGTTTTATTAACCACATCTGGAAAAAAAAAAAAGGAATAAACTTTTTTCACCAAATTTTTCTTCCAAGGGATGCTCTAGGTCTTCAGTCTCTTGAAGTTGGCAGTACTGGTAGCTAAAATATTGTACTGTATCTTCCTTTCGACCTCCTGTATAGACAATATGTGGCTATTTATGTGATTAGTGTATGACAGTTTTTTTGGTTAAAGTATATTTTCAATTAAAAAATAACTTTTCCTAAAATCCTCAAGATAATGTGAAATTTAATATGGTGTTTCATTTGTCTACTTTAATCAGTTTGGGATATGTATAAACACACACACATACACACATATATATACATACATATTTCTCACTCCATTGTTCCTTTTTAGCCCAGGTCTGTATTGCACTATTTAAATGCTTCTAGAATCCAATAACTAACTTGGTTTCCTAAAGCCACCTTTTGCTGATTATTGAGTATATTTGTTTGACCTTACAAAAGTAAGGTAGCATTTGCAAAAGGGTATGGAGATTTCCAAAGCCTCTGACTTCTGGATAATAGGTTTCATTGTAGCTAAGGAACTAATGCTATTTTTCCTAGAACAGTCAATTCTAGAGTCTACACTATTAGGTATAATTCTAAAGCATATAACCATGAAATAATGTATCTTCATAATGCTAAATGGTTTATTTTGATTTCTTATCTTCTATTTTTGTTTGATTAAAATAAATTATTTTATATTCCAAGAGCATATTCAGACCGCAGCAGTTGGTACAGAAGAGGTAAAAATGTGTGGAATAGCATTGGAAAAATCAGATTTTAATTTTCCTTGACTAATTGACAGTATGAGAAAATTGTCTTACCTCTGGAAAAACAATTTTTGTATTGAATTCATATTATTTTGCTCTTGTCAAGGCAATGTCCAAAATATGAATTCCCAAATATAGTTATACCTCATTAATTAAATTAGAGCTTCACTGATTTGCAGCATGTGAAAACTAAAATGGAACAGAAGTTTTAAATAAGATGTCAAGGAAATTAAACACTTCAGAGAATGTCTTGTCCTTTAATAGTATTATTTGCTTACTAACAGTGTAATTGCAATAGAAGTGGGCTGTCTGGTACTTTGAATAAATGCATGAACATTTGATAAACCTGATTATGTGCTAAGCATTGTCTTCTAATATTTTGACAGGCTCCAGAAAGTTGCAAGGCTTAGAAATTGGCAAAATGTCATTTCTTTCCAAACATTCTACTATTCATATTGATCTTCCCTCAGTCCCAATTAATGAAATTTTACCATGTACATTTCATTCTGTGTGTTGGATTTATTGTCCAATAAACAACAGGAAGGAAATTCAACTTTTAAAAAAATCACATTGCAAAAGTGTTTTATTTGTTGAACATTTAAGTAAATAGAACTTTCATGATTTTATTTAAGGTAAAATGACTTTTATCCTATTGCTGTGTATTTGTAAAATCATTTTTGTAATAAAAATGTAAATGATAAGCGAATACAGACTTGAAGGAATATATAAAATCGACAACAGTGGGATATATACTTTTGTTCTCATTTTTAAAATTCAGGCATACTACTACCCACAATGGAGTTATAAAACCAGAAATTGAAGCTTCAAATTTTCTTGGTCTTGGAAAAATTGATAATTTGGTGTGCAGATGAATTTTGATTACTACATAAGGCTTTTAATTTTAGTATCTTTATCCTTAAACTTTGAAAAGGAAATATTTACTTGATTAAACCTTTGTAGATTGTAAAGGCTTTGAAGGCCAATGTTTGGACTTTAGTTTAAAGTAAGAAGATAAATTGGAAAGTGTTTGAATGATAGGGCTTATTCTATTCTTAAATTATACCCATTCACAATGCAGGTGCTTAATAAAATTAATTAGCCTAGTTGTGACAGATATGGGCAGATGAATTATTTTTATTTTGGTCTATTCCTCAGTGAACTTAACCTCTTTTTTAAATATTTTTCTGTATTTCTCATATGCAGTTGGCTAGAAACGCAAACTATTTACTATTCACCCAGAAAAATCAACATTTAACAGATGGGTAGAGGAGAATGAACCTACAGAGGTCAGAAATAGCAGTATCAGGAAGGGAGTCAGAAAACACAAGGGATGAGAATATTTCTGCAAAGCAGTGATTGACAGTGACATGCTGCAATGAAATTGAGATGAGTACTGAGAGATGTCCATTAAATTTGCAGTATGGAGGTCTTTGATTACCTTAGTAAGCATTCTTTGGTGTTTGTTAGGTGTGTCAGCCAGATGAAAAGGTTAAGTGGGAGTCAAAGAATTAATTGCTAGTGTAGGTTATTATTCTCAAGTTAGCTATAAAGGGCAAGAAAGAGCAGATAATAACTGGAGGGGAAAAAAGAGTTTCCCTCTTTCCCTTTTTTAAAATGAGATTTAAGTATTTAAATACTAATGGAAAAGATTCAGTAGAGAGGTGTATGAAACAAAGATCCAATGGATTGATGATTAATTTAAAAAGCCTGAACTGGCGGAAGGGAGTTGGATCCAATGCATAACATAAGTGAAAATGGAAAGGGTGCTCAGTTGCAGGTAGGTTTGTTAACTTTGCTGTTGGGAAGCTGAAAGGTGATTTCTGGCTAATTGCTTACTTTGTGAGATAGGCAGCAAGTTGGGTCATTTAGTGTAAACAAAAGGGAACAGATTTTTTTTTCTCATTTTGTTTTCATTTATTGAAGTATATCACTCATACATAAACATACGTAAACAATAAGTGTATAGTAATAGTGTGAACTTATAAAACAAACATACATAACATTATACAGGGCTCTCATACCTCACCCTACCACCAATACCTTATATTGTTGAAACATCATTAACTAATAATTAAAGAGCATCCTCAAAATATTACTGCTAACCAAAGTATCTTACATTTGGTGTATTTTTCCCCAACCCACCCTATTATTATTATTTTTATATCATTTATACATGAATATACATAAACAATAAATGTATAGTAAAAGTTGTGAACTTACGAAGCAAACATGCATACTATCATACAGGGGTCCCATACATCAACCCACCACCCACACCTTGCATCGTTATAAGACATTTGTTACAAATTATGAAAGAATATTGTCAAAATCTTATTACTAACTATAGTCCTTATCTTACATTTAGTGTATTTTTCCTCAAACCTACCCTATTATCGTTTTTTTAAATATATTTTTATGACAAAAGTTGTAAACTTAAAAAACAATCATGCACATGGGCACAATTCCCACACAACACTCCTCTGTCAACACACCACACCATGGTGGCACATTTGTTACAGATGTTAATATCAGATTATTACCAGGTCCATAGTGTATATTTGGCACACTTTTTCCATACTCCCCCATTATCAACACAGTACATCTTTGGCATAGATGCATGAATATTACATCATTACTGTTAACCACAGTCCATAGGTCATTCCAGTTGTATTTTTCCCATGCTTCACCACATTCCCACCACCCTGCAATAGTGATGTATATCTGCTCTAGCTCACAAAGGACACTCTTGCACCTGTACCATCAACCACAATTCTCATCTACCTCTGGGTTTACTGTGTTATTCAGTCCCTAGATTATTCTCTAGCTTTCTGTCAATTGGTATTTACATCCCTAGACTACCATTTTCAACCACATTCCCATTTATAAATCAGCTATAACTCACTATAATGTGTTACCATCAACTATACATTTCTATGCTTTTACAGTAAAGTTAATTAAAACTTCTACATATATTAAACATAAGTAGCCCATCTCAGTCCTCCTCTTATTTCCTTTAAGAATCCACCACCTACCACCAGGTCTTGAAGATATATTCCTACATTTTCTTCTAGAAGCTTTATGGTTCTTTTATATTTAGGTTTTTGTTCCATTTTGAGTTAATTTTTATATAAGGTGTGAGAATAGGAGTGCTCTTTCCTTCTTTTGGCTATGGATATCTAGTTCTCCCAGCACCATTTGTTGAATGTACTGTTCTGCCTGAGCTGGGTGGGTTTGACAGGCTTGTCAAAAATCTCTTGACCCTAGATGTGAGGGTCTGTTTCTGAACCATCAGTTTAGTTCCATTGGTCTATGTGTCTGTCTTTATGCCGGTACCATGCTGTTTTTACCACTGTAACTAGGTGTATTAGTCAGC